>JAODKN010000114.1:1480027-1490825 GCA_026774425.1 Petrocephalus zakoni
CCCCCCCCCCCCCCCCCCCCCCCCCCCCCCCCCCCCCGCCCCCCCCCCCCCCCCCCCCCCCCCCCCCCCGCCCCCCCTAATGGACTAAGGCTAGCGACCTCACGATCACAGCCACTAAGCCACACCGCACGGCAAATGCCCAGACTTTCCACAGCTGTTTGATGCGAAACGTAGGGAGCTTAGGGTCGTCCAGGCAGCTCCTTCCTGTGGTCGTCCTGTCTGAGGCCGTCACAAGGAGCCCTGAGATGTCGCCACACCTTCATTATACAGATAAGCATCTGCATACCTGCATGCTAGCTGACTCATCTGAGTGGCCTGCAATTCCAGCCATAATCAATATGAGCACCCTCATGAAAAATGAAAGCGGGGCCGTTTTTTGTGGGAACAGGGAGGCGGGGCGCGGATGGTCCAACCAGGACAGCCGCATAGTAACAACAGCGGGGCGCTTGACACCAAGGTCAAGCGCGATCAATAGCGTCCACACTCGGAACGGCCGTGATAGATGATGCGTTGACGACCTTGTCCTTGGGATAGGCTTCACCCAAGAAAAATTATTCTCATTCGTGACAGACAAAGAAACTAGAAAATACTTCGCAATCTCCTTCAGGGTGGGGGAATGTTAAACCAGAGTGCGTCGCGGATAATCAGTCCTGATTGAACATGCCACTACAAAAATAAAACCCCCACGAAAGGCATTTCAGAGATTTCAGAGGAGTGCCCTGGCTTCCGGGGGCAGCCTCGTTCACAAAGAGCACCGTACTCTCGTGTTTCAGTCTCCTGTAAGTCGGGAAATCGCTGCTGTATCAGCAGTGTTGACTTTGGTATGTACAACCCCGTGTCCACAAAAGTTGGGAGAAAATGTGTAAAATGCAAATAAATACAAAATGCAAGGATCTATAAATCATAAAAACCATATTCACTTGAAAATAGAGCAAAGATAACATCAGATGAAACATGATGATGAAACAGAAATTTTGTTTTATGACAAATATATCCTTAATTTGAATTTCATGCCAGAAAAAATATAGGGACAAAAAAGTAGGGACAAGGGCACGTTTACCACTGTGTTGCATCACCTGAGAAACTGAGGAGACCAGTTGCTCTAGTTTTGAAAGTAAATTTAAAGTAAAGTAAAATTTTGTCCCATTCTTGCCTCATATAGGATTTCAACGGCTCAACTGTTCGGGGTCCCTTGTGATAATTTTCATTTCCCGGGATCTGACGTCTGTGTGATGCAGGACCCATGTTGCGCATAAAGTTACAAGGGATTTTAAGTAGGAGCCTTTCTAGCAGGATGGAATTATTCCAGGAATTAAAGCTCTGTGTCATTCCGTCGGTCTTTTATGCAAGCAGTGAAGCTCCAAACGCAGATGCGTGACCATGCGGGCATGTCTGCACTACGGGATCGTCCCGGTGGGCTCCTGTTCATCCTGGCTCACGCGGCCCTGCCCTGGCACTCCCCGGAAGCACAATCACTCCCACTTTTCCATGAAAAATGAGTGCACAGAAGGTAACCTCACACCGGCCAGATCACGCTTAGCACGCCGAATGCAGAACAGCATAACTACAGGAGACGCCAAGGCAGCTTTGATTTAATAAACTGAAACTGTATTTTCTATTCAAAAATAAGCATCGAATATTAGGGACCGTAGGCTAAAAATGGGAAGCAATTTCAGGCTCGGCCAAGGCCTACCGGATTCACAGAGCATTCAGCAAATTACGGGATATTAGGCGAGGACTTATTTCAGGGCTCAGAATGCTGGGGGTGCAGCCTGTTATGTGTCAGAGGGGGATCCTCCTTCCCGCCTCAAGCGCGGGATCCCGTTCAGCTCCGGCTCCTCTTTTCCTGTGCCATTCTATGCCCTCTGCCTCCATCCGTTTAATTCATCACTAATTTCAGGCATTAAAACAGTGAGATGAGATGAGCTTTTACATTCTCATGCACAGCGCCTTCCCCTACACAAGATCCAGCCCCTGGTCGTAAGGTAAGGTAAGGTAAGCTAAGGTAAACTAAGGTAGGGTAAGGTAAGGTAAGACAGCCGAATCAAATGCAGGCGCTGATCCAAATTATCCTTCCCTTTGTTGCTACCTGGACTGAACTTAGGGAGTTGGGGGCCCCTGGGCTAAAGTCATTGTTGGGGCTCTCTCTACAGTGTAAAATGTGGCTGTAACAACCAGGAAAAAGTGACACCCCAGGGCCCCGGCTTGCATTAGCTAGCACATTAGTGCGGCCCTGTCTGCTACCTATTCACTCATTCTGCTAACTATAATTAATTCGTTTTATTTAAATTCCTGCCCAGTGTGCCTTTTTGATAATTTTCTTCGTGATGCAGAGTGTCCTTGCCCAGATTGCGTTTCTTCTGCAGAGAGCTGCCACACGCGAGCCTCATTGTATGCTTTTACAATGACAATAAACGTGTCTTAGAGCCAAGCTGGAGCTTCTGCAGTGTCTCAGTGTCAGTGCAGAGTGTGTGAGTGCGTGTGTGAGTGCGTGTAGTGCGTGTGTGAGTGCGTGTGTGAGTGCGTGTGTGAGTGCGTGAGTGCGTGTGTGAGTGCGTGTAGTGCGTGTGTGAGTGCGTGAGTGCGTGTAGTGCGTGTGTGAGTGCGTGTTCGGCAGCTGAAGGCTCTGGGTCAGACTGATGTCTCTAGGTCCCTCACAGAAATTCATAAACACTGAGTTTTAGTTTGCCATTTCAGTTTTATACCAGCACTGTTTTTAGACAGTATTATGACATACTATTTATACCATCCAAAATAGCAGGTGATGTCCCACTGAGAAGATGGAGAAATTGGACCTTATCTGCAGGAAGGATCCACCCTTTGATGTATCTGCATTGTAACTCTGTGAAGAACACAATTACTAAAAATATAAATGACCTCTACATGGTGCTGAGCTGTGAAACCCAATGGTCAGCAACTTAGAGAATTCTCAAATTTTTTATTTTAAATGAATGAATGAAGCTGTTCTAATAAACCAGATCAAATCCCCATCTAATACGCAAGATCCTCGACTACCAAGACATGTTTATTCCCTGAGGTCAATTAGAAAAGCGTGACATTTTACTGCAGTGAGACTTAATGAGACAATATTGTTTGTATGCCTCCCGTTGAGTAATATCCCATTTATTTTGACTTATAATCTTTGGATAAAAAATTATTTCACCAGCTGGCAACAGAGTATTTCATCTAATACATTTATATAGCTTATTTGGATATGGTTTGATTCTGCAAAGTATTAGCATATCACTAACATTAGCGTGTGATAAGAGTTGATTAGTGAGAGGAAAACCAATCTTTTCTTATAATTAAGGTCAAATCTGCTCTCTACCATGTTCAGTTGAAACATTCTTTTAAATCCTTCCCTGTAATTCATACCAACATCCATGTTTTGACCAGGTGGGGGCATGGTAATCTGTGGCCTAATCCCAGGAAGCAGGGGGCGTAAGGGAGGGCACACCCAGGGTGGGACAGCAGGTGGGCGTAGGGACACGCAAACAGGCATCGCTGAGTCACCTGATCCGCGGGGGTTGGGGGGGCAGGGCACCCAGTGGTAAGCGGCATGGGCTCACAGCAGTGCGCAGCACAGGAACATAGAGAGGATGCTCACAGACCAGGCACCTGCAGCTTCTGGGGGCTAAAACCCTGTCCCCCCCCTAGAATCCAGCGGTGGTGTTTACCAACAATCAAACCATGCATTTTCATAGGGCCCCCTGAGGCCACAAATAGTCACTACACTGGATATTAAATAAACAGACACTGTGCAACTGTAGACCAACATGTGACCATTAAATATTCATCACCACTGTAATGACAAAAATGATCTAATTTGCTGCGACACACCCACTGCTCCACTTTGACCTGCAGAAGCTCACATACCTGGGAGGCGGAGCCTAATGCCCTGTTATCAGCATACAAACAAGCACTGACACAACTTAGTAAACAGGAATCATGAATCAAAATGAATACGGCTGAGTATGAAAAAGGAAAGTGTGTTAAATGAACAAATGACGTTCCTAAATAAGCAATTAGCGAGTAGCGCCGTTGCTAGCTAACCGCTTAGGAGGAGATGCAGTTGTAGCAAGGGAAGCCTTTATTTAATATTTAGTGTAGTGACTGCAGATGCTTGCTTTGAGTGGCGGCTTGCGGTGGCGCTTGCAGACCCAGGTGCAAAAAATCTCCCAGCATTCCCTTCTTCACTGGCCATCAGCGGGGTGGGCAGAACACGGCCTGTGCTATGGGACACTCCCCCACCCCGGCTCCTTCCTCTGTGCCCATCTCTCACTGACACACCTCATTACCCCTGGGCTCTGCAGGCCTCTCTGGCAGTGACACTGCCACCTCCCCCCCCCCCCACAGCTGCGTCATGACGGATGACTGCTGTCATCACCCACCCGTCACAGGGTTATGCGAGCGCAGCGGCTTATCCTGTTCCCATCACCCCCATCATCACCTTAACATATACCTCCTTTTGTAATAGTTAAATATGCAAACATATTTTCTTCCAGAAAATCCTTCAATTACTCTAAAATCGCAGAATTACTACAAGATACGGCTCAAAAATAAATAAAAAATAATAAGCTGTCATCGTTATGAATCGTCTGGGAACATTTGTAGATAAGTTGGATCTCCACATACTGCTTCCCAGATGATCTCAAAGATCTGCATAATTATAGTTTGCATATCTCAGCTCAGAAAAGCCACGTGAAACTAAATGAGATCTGATACGAACAGAATGAAGCACCGGCCGCTGAAAGCTCTCTGCCAAATAGCCCTGGGATTAAATAGCACATTAACAAGGGACCGAAGGTTGGATGGTAGGAAGTAATATCCTTGACCATCTTATCGTCGCCTGTAATTATCACACAAGCGGAGAGCAGACATTTGACCAGGGTATATCCTCCATGAAGCAGAAGCAGTTTCTTAGAAAGAACCTTAAAAAGAAAAACGTTCTGTTTAAGAAAGCACTCTGGGCTGAGAAAACCGTCAAAAATCCTACGAGGCAAAGAAGATGTGACAGATGTACCCTTCCAAAAACACGCACCCCAAAACATATCCCAGGCTCTTCATGTTAACAGTTATATTGCTCCCATGGTTGGCAAGCTGGGTTTTTTTTTCATTTTAGTCTACAAAAGTATCAAGCGAGGCTTGACCTGTCATGGGGTTTGAAGCCCTCATCTCCATGAGAAGTCATTACCTCCATTAGACATGCCGTCTTCATTATTTTATTGATTTAATACCTAAGAGCTGGATTAAGAACAGCTCCTGTATTTCCTACATTGCATAGCTTAAATCCTAAAAGGAAATCCTAAAAGGATGAACAAAATCCATAGTTATAGGTAAGCAACCTAATTACATCTCCAGGCTTCTAGGAAGCCTCACTGACACCAGCATGGTTGCTGTTTTTTAATGTCAGCAGAATCAAGCCCATATTATTCATTTCAAATTCTCCCTAGAACACAAAACTGAGGCAGCATAAAGAGCATATTACAGGAAGCACAGGTCAAAAAGCAAGGGAAACCCTGGACAAGATGCCAGTCCATCAAAAATTTATGGGAATAAGCCTCCGACATAACCCCGTACAAGATACAAGTGGTTATAGGATGGATGGAAAGATGGATGGATGGAAGTAAAACCACAAACATAGGAAAGTCATGTTGAAGAAGTGACTGTGAGCTTCAGCGTTACACCCTGTGGCCTGGAGAATGACCATTCCGAGATGCTGGGACGGTATCTGCGTTAGGCATTCAGCCTTCTGTGCGTGGGGCCTGAACGGAAATCGCATTCGTACAGCGATAACTGCTGCATGCACTGCCAAAGCACATCCTGGAACTCCACCGAGGTTCCAGGCGAAGAGTCAGAGACTGGAGCAGAACGGAAAGTTCAGCAGCACTGTCTGAAACCATCTCAGTGTCACCGCTGTCTTTTTTGGTTTTGTTTTCGATAAAGGCTTCCGGAGAGATAACTAGCTGCCCGTGGCTCTTTCCAGGGGTCTGTTTTTACCATGTTACATGGTAAAGCCTTTGGACATTAGTCCTGCTGCAATCACATCGCCACCCACACCCACGAGTCACGTGGTACACCGGAGTTTACTTCTCACTACAGTAAGTGGCCTTCAAACACTTCTTCTCTCATTCACTGTCCTTCCATTTCACAGCAGAAGGTATTTTACAGATGGAAAAGCAGAATGGTTTTATATAAATATTTTTGATTTGATTGTTGTCATTATTTTTTTCATATTAAAAAAAACTAGTAATATGACCTGAATAAATGTGCTAATGGAAACCAACAGTATGTTTCTCTCTTTTTTTTTCTTGCATTTACATTCATCTCTCGTGTTTTTCTATGAAAAAACAGGGGGGATTCAAGACATGACCGAGTGTGCGACACTCACGCCGGCGGTGACCGGCAACGTGGCACGGGGGGGAGGGGGGTTGCACACGACGCAGACGTTCCTGGGGGGAGTTTAAGTTTTACGAAAGTGCAGGAGGAAAATAACGATAAAAGTGAAAAGGGAAGTGTGCAGGAAAACAGGACATGTGGGCATACGGATGCATGTGGGATCAGGCACCGAGGCCTGGGAGGCACGGCAGGAGGATGGTTTAAACTTCGAGTGCTTAGGTATAGGTGATTATTCAATGGGCGGGGCACCAATTCCGCTCACACCGGAAGATATACACCCGACTCTGACCTTAAAGAGCCTTCAGTCAAACAGTCGGCATCTCACTGGACACATATTACCTATATCTACTCATCTCAGCATTGCATGATGATGAGCAGATGCCAGTAATGCTCAGTGGCCCAATATAATGAAGGCTTCCTGCACAGCACTTTATTGCAGCGGATGGATTCTGCCTCGTCTGTAGATGCTGGGTCGGAAGAATGACTCTTGCGAGTTTCCTCAGGAAATAGTAGGTTCCCCTGACCGCTGGGAGCGAGAAAAGCACTGTGATGACGTGGTAATGCCACAGGCAGGACTGGCTGAAGCTGACTGATCTGTGAAATGTATCAAGGATGGATTGATAAGCGAGTGTGTGCTGAAAGCGCATCTACGCGAGAGTCACGGGGGACAGATCTGCAAAAAAGCTGGCCATCACGGAACTGGCTGTAAGATTTATCTAATCCATAAGCAGTCACATTAAAACAAAACAAGATGGATCCACACAAGCTTTCCTAACAACATGTGGCAAGTTCTTTATAAAAAGATTTTCTTTTGTGAAAATGTTCCTTCTGTGACACTGGATACTAAACGTATGACTGATGATCAGGAAAAACTATTATTTACAGACATCAGCTGTACAAAATAGGTTGAAAGAAAATACTACTATATAAAACAAGAGATATAAAAATATTTATAAAATGCAATTAATCCAAACCCTGTTCCATCTCAGAATTCTAACCATATCTTTATAAAAGCAGTGTTGCACCTTTATTTCATCACATACCACTTTAAGGGTCACTTCAACAAAAAAAAAGAAAAAAAATAGTTAATAATGTGTTTTCAACATTTTCACGGCCAACGCGGTCACTTTGTTGTCAATCTAGACGGGAAAGACGCAGACTCTCCAGGAGGCCTGAGCTGGGATAACATCCTACTTGTTGGAGTAAGCAGCATGCTTCCACTAGAGGGTGGCCTTTTCATGCTCAAACTCCAGCCAATGTGACTGCTCATATGGAGTTATTATGAGGCCAGTCTGAATGGGGCTTTACTTTGGAATGTGTGGCCTCTTAGCAGTATTAAGGAATTTGCAAAGCCAGCTATTTGTGTGGGGGCTCATTCCCAAGCTACACCAACCCATCTCACATAAGAGAAACGCACGTAAAAAGCTACATTTCTGCTGCATCACATTTCAATGCTCTTAATCACTGACAGTAAAACCTTTCCAATATATTAATTGGCATTCTGTTTCTACATGTGATAACTCTTTTTATATGTCACTCATTGACTTCAAGTTTTTGAACATAATTGTACTTGGACTATTTGAATACGAGTTTTTTGAATTTGAGGAATTAGCACCAAATGACTGACCATGAATAAGAAAGCTAACTATTATTATTAGGTGTTACCAAAGGCGATAACGACTCCTTATAAACCTTAAACAGAGGTGGAAAGTTCAGGTTCAGAAAGTACAAATCCAGTCCAAGATTTTGTTTCTACCAACCAGTCGAATACTCTGGGAATGTGACTCTTTATGCTCAACTGGTTGGTTGAAACAAAATCTTGGTCTGGATTTATACTGTACTTCCTCAACCTGAACTTTCCACCTCTGACCTTATGTAGATATATAGATGGAATTCCTCCAGAACGTTCTGCCTTCTAGTTATGTCTTCAAGTTTTTGTGATGATTGAGTCTATCCATCAGCTTCCTGGTCTTCCTTTTACCTACTTTTAGTTGTAAACCCATCCACAAGGTCTTCTTGGCAAAATACAGACATTCCCCGTCACCTGCTTCCACACAGTTTGAAACAGCATCTATGATCATCTGCCTCCAACACTAATCAATATTGCTGCCACCAATATTACGGATATAGGAGGCAGGTTTCATCTAGGGCTTTGGCAAAGAGGCCAGGGGTGGTGTGTGGCTCAGTGGGTTAGGATACTGTGTCTGTGACTGGAATCCCACTGGTTCAGGTCCCAGGGTTGGCAGAGTGATTTCACCACTGGGCCAAGAATGATCAGACTGAGATTCTTCAAAGTGTGCATCACTTTGGATTGAAGTGACTGTTAAATAAGTATAAGAGGGGTTTACCAGGGATGATGCTAATAGGAATTCCAAGGGACTTAATACTCTTAGCCGACCAGAACACAAGCCTCCTGGGCCCCACAAGAGGAAGGAATCTTAACAAACTGCGACGTCCTTCGACGGCAACCCCCCCCCCCCGTACATTTATTAGGCTTAAAACTGCAGCTGAAGTCGGATCTCACAGCCCCTCGTGTGCGATGGATTTTAAATGACCCTGGCCTGTCAGCATAACAATGCCTCCTCACTCAGTGCAGACTAACTGCGACGCTCGGCGGCGCGGCGCCGGCGTTCGATGCAGATGACAGCGATGCTGCGAGCCAGTGATGCCGCAGCTCGGCAGACGTGACCTGAGAGCCGGATCTGCTGCAAGACTGAAATCACGACAGCGCATTGCATGAAAATGCACCTAAGGGATACGTGGTCAAACAAAAGCCAGCCAGGCGGCAGAGGAACTAAAAACGGATCTGTACACTGCATTAGGTCATTTTCTCATGCTGTGTTTTCTGGAAGATATGCCATTCTTAGGTATTAGGGAATTCCAAAAAAATGTCCTAATTTTGGTTTTGTTTGGCGCAGGAATATGTGATGACATGCTGTAGAATTGTGCCTCGATGTAAAAGATGATGGGCTGTGTGGTATGCTGATTGATGGACTAACTGACATGCTAACTGATAGGCTAATTAACTGGCTCTATGTCATTAATTCCCCATATACTGGTGTCAGACATTCATCAATGTATGGCTGCCATATTGCCTAGCAAAAAAAACAAAACAAAAAAAAACTTGATGTTGGCACACAATGTGCACGCAGGCAGGGCCGATGCAGTTCACATTTTTACATGCATAAATACCCAGTAATTTGATACAGGGGGCCATATAGTCGATCCTTGTCAGGAGTTGAATCTTTTTGGATGGATTAGGGTGCTCTTGGCATATCATCCGCTTTTACCTCTGTAATGGTGATCATGCATCTGTTCCTTACAATTGCACTGCGTTTCGAAAATGAATAAAATTTAAATTAGCCACCAGATGACGCTCGATAGGACAGAACTATGGCCCCGGGCCCCGCAAGGCTCCCAGATATCTACCATCAGAGGCCGCCCGGCAGCTGCACACTGGTGCCCTTTGAATGCCAAACAGACTGGGGGTGAAGTTCAAATTACAGGTGACGTGGGTGCGCGTCTGTGCAGATTTCAATCACATGTGGCCCCTGTAACGGGGACTGGTCTATCCGATTAGTATTCAGAGCTGCAGGCCTGCTCTGCTTCTTTGTTCCCATCAGAGCTGTAGGCCTGCTCTGCTTCCTTGTTCCCATCAGAGCTGCAGGCCTGCTCTGCTTCCTTGTTCCCAGGCTGTTATTTTCCAGCTCTTTCTCTTTATTTGTGACACTGTGAAAGCGACTTACACCAGGCCCTCCTTTGAAGTTCAAATATTTGCTCAATATTCCACACACATCTATTATCCATAACTGCTTAATGCAAAACAGGACTGTGGTGAGGCCTGTAGTCTATACTGGGACCTACTGGGAGCACGGCAGGGGTCAGTCTGGATTGGATACCAGTCGACCACAAAGCCAATGCACTCACAATGAGCAGTTCACCATCACGGAATTACCTAAAAGTCCCATGAATATTTTAACAGTAGGACGTAAATGGAGCAGAAACAGGGGTGCGGAGCTGAGGGTGGGGCTCAAACCCGCAATTCTGCAGGTGTGAGGACACAGCAGTACTCACCACACTTCCTATTTCGTACGTAGAATGCTGACACAATTAACTTCGGGCAGTGTGTGGCTCAGTAAGTTAGAATGCTGTGTCTGGGATCAGAAACTTGTTGGTTCAAATTCAGGGTTGGCAGAGTGATTTAGCCTCTGCTCCAGGGACAGTCTGTATGTCATATTGAATAAAAATGTCTGCTACCCAACATCTATGCAAGGCTTGCCTGGGCATTGCTAGACCTGTACTGCTAACTGTGTTTCCTGTGTGCAGCTGCAGCTGACCACCATCTGTGTGCAGCACCTGAGATGCTGTCACCTGGAGAGAGCTCTGCAGGCAGCTGCAG
>JAODKN010000114.1:1500797-1515724 GCA_026774425.1 Petrocephalus zakoni
TCTGCCATCTTCCTCCTTCCTCAATAGATAATCCGATACAGATATTCAGTTGTGGCTCAGTAAGTAACCTACACGTTTTCCAAGTTCTGCATGTTCTCAGATGGGAGTTCCCTTTATGTATTCTATTTTCCTCACACAATTCCAGAAGGAAAGCTGCTCAGATAATTTGGCCACGCTGAATGACCTTTAGCAAGTGAATGTGAGAACAATAAAACAGTTTGTTGGTCCATATATCCTGCTTGTCACCACATGCCTTCCAGGACAGGCTCTAAACCACCAAACTCGAATAAAAAATTTGAATTAAAAAAAAAAATCTATTGAGAACAATATTTATGTATATTCCTTATTTTATGTATACTTATTTATATAGTGCCCTAATACATCCATGTTCTTAAACAGTGAGATTAAACATACCCCAGTGTGCATTATAAATCAATATCCTCCACTTAGTCAAATGGACTGAAATGGTCAGACTGTCAGAATGATCAAAACTCATTGCTCCCTAGGGAACCAGAGGCCCCCAAAAATCCATTGCTGTAATTGCCATTGTGCAACGATAAATGGTATTTTTGTGGGGGTAAAGAAACAATTATATCCACTGTTTTATTACGCAGGCGTTTCGCATAAGCGTATGCACTTGTCCCACACGGGCTTCCGTCTGCTGTGGTACGCTGCTTCCCTGGCAATCGAGCGTCTTCTTCGCTTTTAAGCAGGCTAATTGACAGTGATTTACAGGACTTGGAGAGCACTATCTGAGCAGGCCTTATCAGGGTCTAGCCCAACATCTGCATTTCACACCGGTCTGTACACACAAGCTCGACTTCTTCTAAATATGAAACAAGGGTGCCATGCCCTGCGGACTCCGAACAGGATGGGTGGATATGAAAAACAGATGGAGTGGACGGATGGATGGATGCAATGCTGATACTGTTGGAAAACATGGATTTAAAAAGACTGAAGGTAAAGCTAATTAGAGGAAATGGAGAGGCGTTAGTTATGGCGCAATTTATTCTGTTTTCAACTTCTGCTTCGGCCACATTTTCTGTTTTCGCCAGTTCTTCTGTGTATTTCATATCTTTTCCATGCATGAGTGCTTCTGCAGTTGCTAGTCACTGCCATGCTTTGGCGGGATGCCGCTAGAAAGTTGTCCTCTGCACTGATGGACAAAAGGCAGATAATCGTGTCGAGGAATGGGCGAAAAGTCTTTTTTTTTTTAAGTCACCCAGACAGAAAGGAGTGAAACACTGAGACTCAAGTTGAAAATGATTCCACTTTTTGTTCTCTGTTAATCATCTCTGCTTTATAAGCGATAACCACTTCCTGTCCAGCCCTGCAGCATCGTCTCACAAAGTACAGAGTAGCTGTGATGTCAGTCCCCTTGAGGACATAGAGCATACAAATTTAGCCATGGACCGAAATTAGCGATATTAAGTCTTATGAACTACAAGAGCTTTGATGTCCATGTCCATGAACCTCCATGCTGGCTTTCCATACCGGGACTTTTTGAGAGGGAAGGAGGTATATCGGTTACAGCATTTTGGTTTTTGACAGTGGAGAATTTGAACAATAGACTTCCACTAGGCCATATGGGCCATACTTTATAGTGTCTTCGGGAAAGAAGTCTTCAAGGAAAAAAAAATCGAATGTTAAAAAAATTCGTGATTATTTATATCTATGTCCGAAGACAGTTGTTAGGTGAAATTAATCACAGTTACATATGCATGAATATAATAATGAAGGTGATTGATTGATTGTCACTGGTGAAGGTGATTGATTGATTGTCATTGTTGACACACCACAGCACACAGTGCACAACAATATAACAATAATAAGAAGAATAATACTAATAATAATGCTGCTGAGGGTAGGATTACATAAAGAGGAAAGGCCATGCAGATAAACCTGCACTGTTGTGTCAAGGATGCCAGCCGAGACACCATCAGGGACAAAGACAGGGTCTCCGACAGGGACCAGCAGGGACTCCAGTGGATCAGATAATAATTGCATTAAGACGAGACGTTGGCAGACACAGGAAGGTACCATTAGCTCTCCACTGTCTGTCAGTTCCCCTTTCTGTTACTAGTGTTTTGGTCCAAAATATTCAGTAGGTACCAAACATAGACAGAAGTCCCATCCTGATATATTTAAAGCAGCACTTGTTTTGTGTATCTATCTTGGAGTCATTTATCCAGTCCCAGATCTCAGGAAGCCTGGGGCTTATTTCAGGAAGCTGTGGACGAGGGAATGCCACGGAGAGGATGCCAGCCCATGGCAGACACACACTCACCTCCACATACTGTCGGCAATTTACAAACACCAAATCACAATCAAAATCGTGATAGACGCATCTAACCACACCGACATGAAGCTGCAGGCACAGTCTTTCATTTCAGTGTTGATGGGTAAATTAATATCTAATAACCTGTCATTTCCGTTAATCCTTACTATGCATGGCCAACCGTGTGATGAAAATTAAAGACAGCGTCTCAGGCGTTCTTGGCCGAAAGGTGATCATGGTCAGTATAAACCCCAAAGAGCAAGAAGTTTCCACTCAGCAACTGACTAAGGCAGGTAGAATACCAGTGCTTGGTACCAGTAACTAAAGCAGGGTACAGATTGCTGTGAACATCAAGCAGTCCTTCTGTGTTTAAGGTTATGGAATATACTCCCTGGCAAAACTCCACATTTGAAATTAATATTGAACATTTGTGGAAAAAGTTTGCTTTGATTTAGCAAAGTTTTATAAGTTTTTTTACAGATAATTTGGACGAAAAGTTAACATAAATACGTATATATATTAATATCGGTGAGGTACATAACCATGCTTAACCTATTTAGTGGGTGTCATATGGTGTGTATACTGTACTGTATTTCGCAAATCCCAAACCACCCATATGATACAATATGACTGTGTGGGATCTTGGAATGTTTTCAGACTTCGCACCTTGGCTGCAGAAGTTTCACCGCCTTTTCACCGACCTCTGAGAACGTGACCTCTGGAAAACTGGCCCCCAGATCAGTCAAGCTCCATGCGGACAATACAACAAATCCATCCAAGTGACCTTTGGATGTGATCCACCATAAAATTATTCAGCAAAACGCAGAAGCATTAATAAAACTCGGGATCCGTAACAGCCAGGTTCGACCTGAACGTGTAGCATCAGCAGAGGGATCACCGTTCCGCTACAAGTCACGGGCGCGCTTATTCTGTCGTGTTCAGGAAGTACTCCATTTGACCTTGTGAATCACGGCTATGAATCAAGGCTATTCAAGGCCGAAACAAATCACTGCAAAAGCGATCAGTTCACAAAGCAGAGCAGCTGTGAAAGTAACTCGCAGTGCAGCATCAGTTGGGGCCAGAAGATCATGGCCGTTACACCCCTTTATGAGAGTGGAGCGTGAGCTGCCAGCCACTGGTTTTCTCAATTTCCTCGGCTGCCAAGGGCTTCCAAAGTGAGCAATTACATAGGACTTCTTTTATTTCTACATCTATATGTACACCTACATATATCTATACACACATTAGTCATTTGACACAGAAAATAAATATGAAGCCGTATACAAATTACATTAATAAAAAAAATAAAACTCTTTTCAGCTATAAACCATTTTTAATCAGTATACTTCTAGGCCATTCCGATGACCTTTTCATTTATGCTTATGATTGCTCCTTTATTGCAGCTGTCAGTGCAGAACAATGCGAATGCAAGAACAAAATCTTATAATAAGGATTGAGTTTGGCGCGTTTGTTTTTCCAGGATTTACGCAATAAAAGGAGGCGGCGGCGGCGGCGGCCTGCCTCTGACACGGCAATCTAACCACCAAGAAGCGGACGGCACCCCTCCCCCAAAGCCCCGATCAGATTCAGCACCAGCGATAGTGGAGAGTTCCCGTCATCATGACGGCATAGAGGCGGTGCAGTGCGCGCGCGTGTGCGTGTGTGTGTGTGTGTGTGTGGCTTTCTAATTCTAACAGTGTGGGGACCCAATGTCCCCACAATATGATAAAAACCTGTTACTTTTTACCTCGTGGGGACATTTTTTCGGTCCCCACAAGGATAACCTCAATTTTATACAAATCTATGTCTGCAATCAAAAAACTAAAAATGCCAAAAGTCTCATATTTTGTTTGGTTACTTATGGTTAAGGTTAAGGCTGGGTAGGGGTTAAGGGTGTCATAGTTGGGATCAGGGTTATGCCCATAAGAATGAATGGAGTGTCCCCGTAATGATAGGAATACATTGACTGTGTGCGTGTGTGTCTGTGTGTGTGCCTCACATTAAGCATATTTCCATCTTACATTAATGACATGTTCCCCGGTGTTTCCGGATCGGCCATATGATTTATAAGGACACAGTATGCGCCTGATTTGTGGCATAATTCATTAAAAGGCAAACCTCACTACTGGACATAAGAGAAACTTGCACACGGGTTCCGGACGCGTATTATCCCCTAATGCTGACTAAATCTGGTTTGCTGAAACTTTGCAAAGTGGATAAAAGCCAAGGCCGGAGCACAGGTGCCCGCGAAGCGCGCTTGAATGGCACGGAGACTTACCGCAGTTTCGGCAAAGTACTTTGCCGGCGTCGATGCGCACGTTTCTGCGGGTCTCGACAGGTGGGGAGACGGCGATGAACACCGAGGTGTCATTTGTAGGATCCATGAAGAACATGTACCGGGTGTCTCTCTTTAAGCAGCTCTCCCCCAGGTTCCAAATGATGGAAACAACCGAATCTTTCTGCAGACCCCCCGCTTTGACTTGCCAAACTTGATGGACCCTCACCCTGACCCGGTGCCGCTCCCAACCCCAGCTGTCATTCGCGCCCCGCACCGGCTCCCCTGCACCGGGATCACCGCCTCGCCGGACGGGCATCTCTCTCCCCTCCTCGCCGGTGTCGTCCTCCCGTCCCTCCTCCTGCAGCTTCCCCTCAATCACAACCCCTGAGCGATGCACCAGCTCCTGCACCGAGGAGACCGGGGAAGGAGGAGGCTTCTGGCAGGTAAGCGCTCCATGCGAGGAGACGGAGAAGGACGCACAGATCCAGCAGAAGACAGGGACAGTGAATGAAGCCTGCAGTGTGCCGAGGGAAGCCCGCATTGTGAGGGGAGCAAGGCGGCGTGCCGGGGTCGGACGTAGCAAAAGCAGTGAGAATGGGTTAAAAAATACACTGAAAGTGCGAGGACAGGGGACGCCGTGACGGCTAAAACAAGTGTGAGCTCCCCTAAGCCGCAGTTGCTGCTACTGCCGAAGTGGGGGCGGAGTAGCTGGACGGGAAAGTCTCCCGGAGCCATGTGTTAGAGGATTTCCCCGTCCGCGGGAGGCACGCTAATCCTCCGGCACATTCTGCCCGGGCCGGGCCGCTACATCCCGAGCACGCAATGCAAAATTAATGCGCCGCTCTGACTACTCAGGTAATAAATGTGTGGGAAATATAATTCATTCAAACAGATGAATCACCAATATATTACACCCAGGTCGGTTTAATTAAATTCTAAAAATACTGTTAAAAAGCGAACGCCAGATTTAATAAATAAAACATTAAACAAAATGAAATTTATGGAACTTCTTGATTTACTGAAATCTGAAAAAATCTGTATACTTGGAAGATGTGTGATATAGATGATGGCACAATTTGGAATGAGTGTAGGCCTATTTTAAAAACGGGAATCTATGCTTATTACTGTACCCTCCCCTGCAGCACAAGAAATAGGGACATTGTGGAAAACCTACATCGTGCCAATCAAAACGCCAAAGAGAGACTGAGTAGGATAGCATGTAGGCGAAACAGCTATTGACAGAGGAGGCCTATAATCAGTTTAATCACTTAAAATGGTCATACATCCAGAAGTCATGTCATTGAAAATGTGTTTATAGACATACTGATTTAATTGGTTGATATGAGTACATGAAATTGACTTTTTGGCTGGCCTGATAAGCAGGAACCTGCATTTTTAAAAACTCATTGTAATATTGGTTGGAATATTTCAGCTCATTTCATCATTTTACTTCACCAACATTTACAATCACTGCAAAGTTTTATTATTAATAATAATAGTAATAATAAATGCAGAATTCATATGTGGTAATTCACTCACATGATCTTATATTGCACATTGGAGAGAAATGGATATTTATAAAGGATTGTGGGTTCTTTCATGTTGTCATGGGTGTTGTATTGTACATCGCTTTAGGATTACAAAAGGGTGATGACATTCTCCAGTCCATGTCATATTACTGACATCAGCATAAACCTCTAATACTCATCAAAGCAGACGCTCCAAATCCTTCTCAGGATTGGTACTGACATTTTGGCTTCTGGCTAAAACATACCATATGCAGTCTCCTTACACCAGCTCAGCATCTCAGCTTTGGGACTGATGCAAATGTGGATTTTCAAACTACAGTCAGCAGAGACAGGAAGTGATGCGCTAACTTAGCACCCAGAAACGGAATTTTTTGCAACTTGAAGCCCTAACCCAATATTGCTGTGACGGCTATTTACGACACATACTGTAAGCACAAGTTTTCATTAGCTGCTTACACTATATGACCTACACAGCAAGCTCTTTTAAAATCTTTAAAATTCAACCTGGAGTTATTGGGGAGTCAAGCGAGCTATTTTGAAGGATTCTCAGCCAAGCTTTGCCAAAATGTGCAAGATTTCTTGTGTAGCCTGGAAACATAAAGATACATTAGCAATCTGTGGAGGGCAAATCAGCCTTCAAGGCATCACACCTGCTTCCCATTGACTGAGTATCTCTCTTATTTACATATCATTTATTTTACTTAGCAGGGCCTTCTTACCAAAGTGATGTGCAAGTGGGGAAAACTTGGGGTAAGACAGTAGAGCCATCTCGAGCAGATGGGGTTAACTGCCTTGCTCAAGGGCCCAGCAGTGATATTATTACTCTGCAGACCACAGGGTTTGAAACCACGACCTTCCGGATGCAGTCATAGATCCCATACCCACTGAGCTCCATTTGCAGTGGCTCTTTCCAGGGTTCTACAGATGACCTTCAGCTATATTATGAACTGTTTGATGTCTAACATTTTACATAATGTACTTCTCAGGATTCGTCCCTGTCCTGTTCTCTCGTTTGTCCCCCGTTTGACCAGCAGCCATCCAATTCCTTCCTCTGTCTTGTAGCCTCTTAGTCCCTAGTGTGATCATCTGCTCCCAGGGCCACCATGTGACTTAATAGGCTAAGTGGTCAGCCACCATTCCAACTCACCTTTTGGTTGTGGGTTTGAGGCTGGCTTCAACCCTGGTTGGTTAGGACCTCGTTGTGCCTGTATCTGATGCTGATTGACCCCACCTGCTCCTCATTACTCCTAGTCTATTGATTGTATTTTCTTTACCTGTTCCTCATTCCCAAGATGTAATTAATTGCCTATGGCCCACACCTGCCCCTCATTACCTAGTTCCCAGTGTGTGGCTAATTGCCTGCGGCCCACACCTGTTCCTCGTCCTGCCTCGTTAGTAGTGCATGTAAGTGCCTAGTTTTGTTCTGTTTCTCAGTGGGTCATTGTGGCTGTTTCCATTTATTGCTGTGCGATTGTTAGCTGTACTCATAGTAGTTATTCCCTGTTAGTTACTGTAGTTTTGTTTCCGTAGCAGTTTGTATCAGTATTGTTTGGACCCCTGGCAGTCCCTGTGTTTTCTGGTTTTCCCCTCTGGTTTATTAAATAACCCAAGGTTTGCTAGAGCCATCACCTGGATTGTTCATCCTTTGTCATGCCTCGCCGTAACAGTACTACATTGAAAGTTTTTATAATATTTCTTAATTATATGATTTTAACTGGCTTATTGTATGTAAATCATAAAGCAGCAGCATCCTGCTCTGTTTACACACATCCTCTTCACGCTGTTAATGCCCATAACTGTGTGACACTCTGTGAGCCCTGATGCTTAAGCGCCTAGCGAGGTGTTAGTGTTCATTTACGTGACCTCAGAGACATACGTTTCACGACTCTCATATTTAAAAATGACCAGAATGCTGGTGTGCAGTAGTGCCACTGCAGCCTGTGAAATATACCTTAAAATATGTGTTAGCGTGACTTGTCAGGGCCGTTTTGTAAAAATGCTAAACTTTAAAACATCACCACCCACCATCCATTTTCCATATCCTTTGGCCACAGTAAATTAAGTCTCAGGATGGGAGTGGGTCAAAATTGTCAAAGAAAATAAAATAATGGAGAGAGTAGAATTCCCCAGAGAAATATGTCCATTTGCCACTTAGCTGCATCGAAAGTGCAAACCAAGCAGATAGAGGTTTATGTTGCTAACTGAAAAGTATTATTAATTTTCTTGCTACCCTATACAGCAATTCCTTTTTCCACAACCACAGAGGAGGGTTTGAGGATTACCTCGACCTGGAAATGAGTAGTGAGTAAATGAGGTAGTGAGCAGTGTAAGATGCCGTGAGGCTGTTGCTTGAGCAGATACAGATGTGAGAAATATGGAGTTAATGAGCTGTAATTCCTCCTGGCGATTCTGAGGAAATTTCGGCACTGGATACATGCCAAAGCAGCCGGTCACCAAGTAATCTCGGGTCACACGTTTCTCTCCAGATACGTTTCTGACACAATATATTTTTATGCTGGTCGTGGTACCAGCCTGAGGTCGTACTGCCCTGGCATTAGAGGTTTAAGCAGTGAAATGTATTATTTAATAAATGAGTTCATTCACCCACTGATTCTGCTATAGTTGCAAACTCTTTGTAGGCCTTATGCTCTGAGCTGCCTGGGATTTACGTGCCACCCCCCTCCCCCCCAATCAGGGTAAGCAGTTAGAAGATGGATGCATACGTGCATAGATGGAAACTGTGTGGACGTCTGTCTCAAAAAACATTACACACAGAGCCCTGTCATGTCACTGAGGCTGGCACTCTGTCACCACCATAACAGGTCCATTCTCTCAGATCAGCTCTATATATGTGAAATGTGTTTTCACAGGTAACTATTCTGAGGTCAGTATCTTGCCAAGAAGGTCAACCGGTCATTCTGGCTTGTTGTGGACGTTTAGATCCCCACCAGGTATTTATTAGTATTGTGCAATCACTATCTACTACTGATTGCCACTTGTTAGATGCAAGATCTGACTGTTTTGATAAGCACTTGCATTTCTGAGGGCGGCCCACCTCATTCATGTGACACAGAAATCAGAAATCTCACTCAGCCACTGGTTTCTTCGTACATACAGCACTCAGACAAACCTCCTACATTCAGATATAGACAGAATGGTTAGAGGCAGAGACTTCAAGTAGAAATCAATTCCCTCCCTCAGAAAGGAGTGCTTTTCAGTCCTTAAATGCTTTCCCAAATCTCACAGCAAGCAATAAATATTTTTTTCCCCCGAGCTAATCAAAAAGCATTGCACAAAAGGGAGAATCGAGTCCGCTAATAATTTAGATGGCAGTGTCTTTATATGTCGAAGGCTCTTTTAATGCAGAACGCTGGTGACATTGCTGGGGTTCAAGTACCGCCAAAGGCACGGGATTACTTAGTGCTACATTTATCATTTATTTTTCATTCATATTTCATTGTGTGGGTAAAAAAGCTCAATGGGGAACCCCGCTGCCTATGCAGTGATAATCCATCACGCTCACAAGGTGATCCTGCCCTTGAAACAATAGTGGAACCTCCTGATTGGCCCAGCACAGCATCTGCAATTCATTACATATATTATGATCACCTTCTTCCTTCATCTCCTTTAAGTGTATAATGTAAAATACAGAATAAACCCCCAAGCAATTCCAAAAGCGGGCTAATCCCATTCACTCAAACATTATTATAACTGTTATTTGTGTTTTGTATCAGAGTACCTTGTAATATATTTACATACAAATTGACTCATTTTATAGTACACCAGGGTACATTATGGCACTTTAATTGAAATGCACAAAATGTTTACCTGAAAAACCATGTGGACAGCTTTGCAGAACAATATGCAAAAATGAAAGCAAGAGTCTGTTGTGTATTGAAAAATCATGTCAAAGTTCAATAGTGGGACATATATATTATTTACCAGTTGGCCTAAATGAGGTAACCAGAGGTTTAAATTTAATTATATATGAGGGGGACACATGATACTATATTCTGCTTTCTGCTTTAGGAAAATGACTTTTAAGGTAGTATTTTAGTTACACTACACAAGCATATTTTGAATGCATTGTAATATAATCATAGCTCCTTTTGAGAATATCATGTCTGTGGATAGCCTGACAGTAATGTCCCATAAAAAGTTATATTTATGTTCTAGGTGCACCTTTAAAGACTAGTAATGTACTTTGAACGCAGCATATCTTATGAACGGGAGTTTTGTTTTGAAGAAAGCAGTCGCCCAAAGTCCCTCGCGAGGACACGACCCTAAAATGTCCAAATGTATAGCTGACCACACTCCCACAGACCCGAGACATCAGCCTGCCATTGAACTTATAAGGAAAGATTAGTTTAATTATATGACCCATTAAGCACTGATTGATATGTAAAGTCGCAGTACTTAAACTTTTGTGACCTTTCTTGAGGTCTGTGGCTTCAGATTAAATAGGAGACAGGCAAAGTCCGGCTTTTGAATAACAGCTCATTGTACAGCTAATGACTTAAGCCAGTCACTCTCTGGCCGGACGCCCACTGCAGCTCTGCTCGCAGGCTGCCAGCGGATTGGAGGCCCCACCTCCCAACTTCACTTGCGTGCAGCAGGTGTGAATTAACGGTCCAGGCAGCTGTCTGTCAATGGTCCAACCAGCTTCAAATTCCAAAGCAAGATTCCGAGTGGAGAGCAGCAAACCAGCCTGGATGTTCATCTGCTAGCTTAGCTGGGGGCGTTGCCGTGGTAATTTAATGGATGATGTTCTGGTTCATAGCATGGCATAACCCGCTATGAGCCATGACTGTCGCTGTAAGGGTTTTCCCTATTGATGATAGCTTCAACACCATTTACTGTAAAAGGGGCTTTATTGACGAGAGCTTTTATTCGGGAAGAATCGGAAGTGGACGTTGCCGCTTTGCTGTGAAGAAGAGTTGCTGTAAAAACACACATTCTGTCAAGATAACACGTGTAGAAAAAACAAGTCGGGTTTCACTTGTGCTTCAGAGGATCCGACTCTGTACAGCACATTAATGTATAGGGCGGACCGGAGTGAGACTTAATGTACCATAAAGGACATGAAGAGGGGTACGAAATGCACAGCATGCAGATGTGCAACTGTCCATCCTATTAGTGCCTGCATCCCAAGCGATGCAGAACAGTCATATTTATCCATTCTCATGGGGGAATTCTTTGTGCCAACCTCATCTAGACAGACACATATACAGGTAAGAGCGAGGCTGGAGGTGACAGCTCAGGGCCAGCCAGCATGCAACACCCCTGGAGTAATTAGGGATTAAGGGCCCAGCAGTGGCACCAGTCTGTCGACCCCGGCATTTGAACCAGTGACCTTCCGGACATTGGCGAAGCAGTCTAATCCACAGAGCCACACACCACTCCCAATACCAACCCTGAAGCAGACCACAATGTCTCTGCAGCACACACCTAATCCCCGGCAGGTATGAAAAAGATGAAAGCTTAGCCTAGCCATCAAGCTGGCCCCATGACAGCGGCACACATGTGGTATATCATCCACATCACTTGTACGTCGCTTTTGACAGAAGCTAAATTTGCTATAAAAGTGTCTTTCAGTTAGCATTGCCTTGTTCCTCCCAACGTCCCCTGCCTGCAAGCCCTCGTCAGCAATGATGTAATCACAACTGCCGGGGCAGTGTGCGGCTCAGAGGGTTAGGTCCCTGTGCCTGTAATCGGAAGATCGCCGCTTAAGGGCCTTAACCACCGATCGTTCCCAAGAAACTGCATGCTATGCTGTAAGCCCCAAGCCAACCCTCACCTGTACATATGTCTCACGGAGGGCGAGATGGGATAGACAAAAAGGCAGTTTCACCACGGGAATCAGTGAAGTACCACCATAGTGGGGTCCTCATTTGCAAAACCTGCTGAGGATGGGATAGGGTATGATAAATAAAATGATGCATGCTTTATTTGCAATTTTCACAAGTAGGAGTGCAGGTGCACTGGAATCCTCCCTTGGCCCATCCTGCTCTCCATAGCTTGGGGGTCACAGTGCGGGGGTTATGGGCCGAGGCCCAAACTGGCGACCTTCCAATCACAAGTACAGAGACTTGCTGAGGAGGAGGAGACGCAGGAGGCCGGCGGCATGTGGCATGATGGTTAATCTGCAAACTGTCTGCTTTTCAGATGCTTTTTTTCCCAGAAAAACAATTCAGCTTTTATAATAGCTGTGGGTTAAACATGAATCTTCCCCACACATTCACTCCCAGCATGATGCATTCAGATCACACAGAAAATGATGAAATGAGGGCGGGGCCAAAGGCATGATGACGAGTGTCACCACCAGTCACAAAGAAGATTAGGAGGTGGGGGTGGGGCCAAAGGCATGGTGATGACTGACACCACCAATCACACAGAAGGTGAGGAAATGAGGGCGGGGCCAAAGGCATGTTGACGAGTGACACCACTTCATAGAAAATGCCGGGAAACCAAAACAGGAACGCAAAATCAAAAATTAAACTGGCTCAAAACTCTGACGGCATTATTTCTCACCTCACCTTTAGCAATGTTCTCTCTTCTGGATTTAACAAAAATCTGGAATACCTCAGCAATCAAGGAAAAAAAAAATCTGCTCACACCTACTCTGGAAATGAAGCCCCGGACCGCTCCATTGTAAACGCCCATGTGTGGTTATCAGGACCCGCTCGCCTGACTTTTCTGTGCCCGACAAAGAGCGGCGAGTCACGTGTAGGTCAGGCGTGAAGCCCTGAATGCTCCAGCGGGGCAGCTCACTTGGGGAAACCGCGTCAGCAGTTTGCATAAACACGCGGGCGGGAAGCACACACCCCTCCTCTGAGCCTGTAAACGTCCCCAACCAACCAAGTCAATTTAGGAAAGAATTCTAAAAATGTTTTTTTGCTGAAGGATAAAGGGAGCACTGAGTGTTTATTAGGCACGCCTAGCTAAGCCAGGTCCGTCCCACTTCTGCTTCCATAACCACTTCAAGGGTAGATGAGTATTCAGCCAAGTCCTTCTGCACGCCGGAGTCTGGCCATTCGTCTAATCTCTCTAACAAAGCGTTTTTGACCACAGAAATGCCACTGCCTCAATGTATTTTGCTCATTCAAACTCTAGCTTGTGAAAATCCCCAAGGCTGCTTCTGAGATCCTGGAACTGCCCCGTTTGCTGCAGACAGTGGCAGCGCGTTCGCGATCCCTGAGAGCAGGCGTCCGAGCCGCTTAGCTTAGCTGACAGTAAGCAAGCCTGCAGAGCCCGTCTGCATGATGGACACATTGAGATGCAGTCACATGATTCCAAGCAACCTATCTGCGTCAACAAGAAGGTGCAGCTAATGAACCGTCTGCTGTGTGTGGCTAGAAAAGGGTTAAGAAAATAAAAAAGGATATAATATAGAGTGGCCTCTATTTATAACCACAACATTCTGCCTGTCAGCCCTCAAATTCTGAGGTTTCTCCATCTCGGAGAGGGAAAAATCAATTTGGTTTTCAACATATAGCCACAAGGAATACAAAAATATTTATTAAAATTACTTCCAAATTACAAAAATGCTGGTTCCACTAGCAAACTAGGAAAATAGTTCACGAAAACAACTATTAACAGCAATGCAAACTTTTGGTCAATTTATTTTTTTCATAACAGAAATATTAAAACATATATACAAACTTTCATTAGTGCTATATTTCCCCCCCCCTGTGTTTAGGCTTGAGGTCTGGGACAGCAGCTGAGACTGTATCCCCGTTAATTGGCATTCAGCTCCATACTCCGGCAGATCTGATTCGTTATTTAATTTCACCCAGTGTGTCGTGATTGGCCGTACATTTACATGAACACTCCCCTTTTCTTCTTGGACTGTTTTATAGCAGCAGCGGAGGAAATGTGTGCCCTTGGTAAAGACCAGTCCGGCAACTTCCTCTTCGAGGGCTGACTCGCTCTCTGTGGAAATAAATCACATATGAAAAAGAAAATTTAAATACCTTCATTGCCTTTGCTTCAAAGAAAATACTGTATTCTTTTCTAAACAAATCAATTGTTAAAAACAGTGTATAAATATAAAGATAAAAGTATAAAGGTTTAAATAAAGTATCTAAGGCTTAAGCAAAATCAGCTGTGGGGTAAATTAGTTATTTCTTCCAGCTCAGATGTGCTACAATAAAACAGCATAATGAATTTCATGAGAATTTCGGTAACTCCTTCGACCCTCCAAGAGACACCCACGCGACAGGAAGACAGGCGGGTGGCATCCTGGGACAGGGATGGCGGAGGTACCCAGCATGGTTGACACTGTATTCAACATTTCACTTGCATGTGAAGCACTCAGCCATCTCCTGCACATCACTGCATTTAAAGATGCCGTAATCACAAAGATCGCAGCTGGGAACTTCACACATCTGTGTCGATGCACTAAGCAATCTGCTCTGCCCAGATGCTGTAAATGACGTGTAAAGAGCTCTACAAATAAGAATCAGGAAAAAAAACGTCTAAAAGAAATGCATACATGGTCATCAAGGCCAGGGATACTGATTATTGTTATGTGCCATCAAGTCATTTTCAACTCTAGGTGACCATATAGTGGGGGATTCTGCATAATGACTCATGTTCTGGATTCTCAATGGTATATTAATTGTTGCAAGTATTCTTACAAAAAAAGACCCTGAGACAAATCTGAAGGACTACAGCTTATTCACTGCCAATAAAGAGCGTAGTATTTTTCAAAAGACCTCTGATTTTCCATAATGTTGTTGATGTCTAGTATCAAGCATTTTGACATGAATAGAATGACCCTCAAATAATTTGGGAAGATAACAACTCTTTAGAAATCCTTAGGATGGCTCTGGTGGTTGAA
>JAODKN010000114.1:1516086-1538566 GCA_026774425.1 Petrocephalus zakoni
AACTAATGAACTAACTAATGAAGTTCCTGCAAAGAATACATGAATCGTCATAATTGATTAATGATGAAGTAACACATTGCTAATGGTTAATTAATGCATTTGCGAAGCATGTATTACTGCATTATTTGTGGCCCCTCAAGTAAAGTGTTACCAATGTAACATACATTCATTCATTCAGTAAGCTATGAATAGTGCAGCCCTTCCCAGATGCTGATAGGAGTAAAATTAAATTCGACTGAAGGATGCCTGGGGACGACACCGACAATGAAGGCGAGATGTGTGTGAAGTGTGCTGGACCACACGAGCTTGTCAAAAGGTTTACGTCAGGGTGGTGATTGGTTCAGCGTACTAGGATGATATGGCTGTGATCAGATGGTCACTGGTTCAAATCCCTGAGTCAGCAGTGTGATTTTCCTGTTGGGCCCTTGCACAAGGCCCTTAGCCTCCAAGTGCTACAGGGACTGTCTGACCCTGTAAAAATACATTACAATACATAAGTACATTGTTTTGGATAAAAGCGTCTGCTAAATAAATAAAATGTAATGTCCAGTACCCATAAGTGGTCCAGCTGAAACCTGCTCTGTGGTGGCAGAACATAGTTGTGCATTTTTTAAATAAACATTTTCTGCAGTTCAGCACAAGCCGCGGGAAGGAGCAGAGTCACATGACATCTTTATTAGGCACATGTAAGCTGGCCATGAAAAATCCGCCCTGTCTAAGTTAGCAAATGGATGTAAAACCATCATGCTTTTCCTGCTGGACGACAAACAATCACATTAGGCCTTTAGAACAGCAGAACTCCGGAGAACAAGCTCTTATTGGAATGATCACATCTCCAGAGACATGGCTAAAAGGCACACTGCTTGTATTTAAAGTACAAGTCAATAGCGGCACCAATGATTTCAGGTGCAGGTGCTATGGGGGAGCTACAATATTTAGCACTTTTGGTCTAATTTAGCCCTTTTCAAACCCATAATTTAATTTAACACAGAAATGCATAAACCACGATAAGCTATGTAACATAATAAAATACGAAAAAATGCAAATTTTTCATATCTCACGCAGCCCCCATGTGTATTTTGGACAAGAAAGTACACTACATGTATAAAAACAGCAAACGTCAAGTATCAGTCTATGTCTAATTTAAAAATGGAATTTACTGTAAGCAGAATTTGATAAAGCAGGTAACATGCGCGCTTATGTGTGAGTGTAGAAGACCAAGATGGAAAAAATAGGAGAAAGTGGCATTCCTCAAACCTTTGCAATGTAAATTTATGCACCCCAGCTGAATGAATCTGAAATGAAATAATGGCTCTGATGTTAAAGTATCAAACGTTAACTTTACTCCTTCAGTGTAAGTTGAACTGTATAGAAGCTACCTTTTAAAACATGTGGCCTCGAGATCTTGAGGAAATTAACATCATTCGTTTTCTCAAGATTGAGAAAATGATTATCATGAGAAAACGGTAAAAAACAGATCTGTCCCTCTGCCAAGCCGTTCAGACATTCTGCTATCATTCTGCTATCATTGACTTTGATCTGGCTTTTGGGCAATATAATATACCTCATTAATATTTTAGCCATACTACTAATCTGCTTAACAAATTGTGGGTGTAAGTATGTTACTGAATAGTATTGAGATGCTGGCATCCGTCATCTGAAGCCCTGGTTATTATTGGGCATGCAATGTGATATAATCAAGATATCGCCCATCCCTACAGGTAACTACCTTAAAAATTCCATAAGATAAACCTTACTTCTGTTAATAAGTCATCTTCACTGGTATTTTACTGGGGGCTTTGACCTATGGGGTTATACCAGAGTCATCTCCGGGTCATCGATACCCAGGTCCAATCCTTATACAAATACACATCAACACAGGAAACTCTGGTTGCCTTCATTGGATCAACCGGCACATAAGCCATTTATCTGGGCCACCAAATTTCATTTCCTGGGCATGAGTGATTGGAGCCGCAAAAAAACCAACCTATCTGGTGCTAATTCTTCTCTGACCTCATCTTTTGACTGAGGGAAGATGGAGAGAGACTGCTCTGGTTATCAGTTAAAGAAGAAAGTAATGCGCATGTATTGATCTAGAGGTCCCAGCAAACAGGAAGTTGAGTAATCATATGTGCACGAGTGTAGCATGATATAGCCTGATTCTAGCAGCGTTAATACGGAGCTCTTCAACATTATGCCAGTTTGTAACATGACGGAACTAATATCACATTATAGGGAGGAGCGTGGAAGGCGATTTGGCTTCAAAATCATCAAACAATCCTCTGAGAATTATCTTTGATGCTGAATATTCGCTATATATTACAATTGTAATATCTATAATTTTTATCGTTCACAGCAGGTGGCCAATTACACATCCATTAGGTGGAAAACGGAAGAAGTACGGCGACGCAGTAAAACGTAGCCCGTCATTTCTCGACTGGCTGCGCCACTCCACAGAACAATCGGCTGCAGCTTTAGCTACTTCATCCTGTCAGTTATTCTTAGCGCATCACTTCTGAAAGAAACAAAATCCGTAATGGGAGGGGGAGCAGCCATTCAGAAACACAACGGGAATGGGGGAGACGGCTCGGTGCGTCATGGAGAGATTCTCATACATATGCCGCATGCAAATCATCTAATACCGCTTCCAAAAATGATATGCATAATTCATGCAGGGGTTTGCATGATCTGAAATTACAGACTAAACCCAGAAACGGACTTTTCAGAACATGGCAAAATGAGAAAAAGACCCCATGCAAAGTGAATCATTATATGCTCCTCTGAGGAGTCACAACCTCTGGCTACTTCTAATCCGGTTTTGGGGATCGATCATCGATCACCACGTGGCCGTCCCGCCTAATGAGATAAGTGCTATGGCACAGCCGGGGGCCAGCTTACATCTGACCCCCGTTCATCCAGACACATGCCACGGACCGACAGCTGGTCCAACCACCCCCCCAAACAAACACGACCATGTGCAAGACCTTTGTGGTGGCCATGCGCGGCACATTTCCAACAAAGAATTTTGAAGGCATCTCAGAAACGGCATCAGCTGTGTCCTTCACAACTGACCACAGATTTTTGGCCTCTCGACTATAACACCCGGGCATGTTCCAACCAGTTTTTCCACTGTTCAATCCTCCAAAAGTGGTGGGTGGCGACTGCCTTCTCCAGCCAGCCTGCCACACTGATCCCAGTGCAGGTTTCCTTATGCCAATGGCAGAAGCTGACGATAAAGAAGCCCATAGAACATTCCTTACTTGCCCTCCTCCACACTCCACCCTCAACCACCTTGATGTTTCAGGCCGTTTTCCCCAAGCTTCACACAGCCGTGTCCCCTCGACACCCCACATCATCTCCAGAGCCCACCTAACCCCCAGCCTTCTGCCTCCTTCCTGTGCCTGACATTCTACACACCCTCCCCCAAACCCCCGGCCCTTTGACCCACCCGCTTCTCCAGGCCATCGACGTGACCTTTGCCTGTTCATTTGCTCCATTGTTAAAAGCCATCCGTCTACAAGTTCCCTCCAGTCCTGCCCGATGTAAAAACAGGACCCTTCAGCATGTACCATCTTAACTCCTCACGTACTGTCTAATGATTTTGGTCAGACCTTGATACCTAACAGCCAACTCTACAGTGCAGCCTGCAGTCTGCTGTGATGAAGCAGGCAATGCTGGCAGAAGTCTGATGCATTAGTCATCCAGGAAGGTACTCAGGATAAAAGTAGAATTTCTAGGATGTCCTAAACTATTTGTGTTCACAACGGTTATGGTAAAACCCGGGAAGAACACTGGAAGGTCATGTGATCATTACGCTCCTAAGCCTCTGATAGCTTTTTAATGTGAAGCTAGTTAAAAGCATTTGACCAAAAAAAGAATAATAATAACCCATACACTGTCAACACTGACACTGTGATACTTTCAATGAAATATTATTTTTAGTTTTTCTACAGTTTCTGGGGACATGCCTAATAAAAAAAATATCCATGGAGATTTATACTAATTACCAGAATATATCACAAAGAGAATTTGCTGTGAATACTCTGAAATTAGCATAATAGTCAAAGTGATTACTTTCAGATTTGTAAAGGGTTCTCATGCATCGCTAAGCGTTACCAAACCTCCCTGTCACACATCTTTCCCATATCTGCTGCACACACTATATACTGTTGCTTACTGACATCCATAGCCATTCATTGGGCTGTAACGCAGCTCATTTCTTATACAAATACCGTCGTGGGGGACTCTGATGGCTGCCCCCAGGGGCCTCGCTCCAATCGTGGCTGGTTACTCGCTCCTTCCTCGAACCCCGTGGAGTGTATTGCAGGTTTCTGCACTGTTCTGAAAGGTTCTTCGCCAGCTTTGCGGTCCAGTTCCTGAAAGAGGAAAATGTGCCACATCCATCTTAAGCAGAGAAACCTAGTGCCTGTATAAAGTCAAGACATTATTGTCAGCCCTTCAATATACGTGCATACTTCCGGGATGAAATACAATCTGCCTGAGCCCCATGGTGCTACATTTACTACACCAACTATACTACACCATACTATCACTTACTCACTGACTACACTCAATATACTTCATTGACACAGTAACTAAATGACATGGCAAATGTCAATATGCATTGAAGGTTCAGCACACATGGTGGTGTGTGGCTCAGGAGTTAGGACACTATGCCTGTATTTAGAAGATTAATGGTTCAAATCCTAGGGTCAGCAGAGCAATTTCACTGTTGGGCCCCTGAGCATGGCCCTTAACCCCCAGTTGCTGCAGGGACCATCTGAAGCAGCATTTGCAGTTGTATATGGCTTAGGATAAAAACATTTGCCACATAAATAATATATTAACAGACGGTAAAACAACCTTCTCCATGAATACCTTCACAGGAGAATCAGAGAACAATTCCTGAGTGTCTTGGTCCAGCTGGGACTGGTTCCAGGACGCCAGCTCAATCCCTGAGGTCCGTAACGCAGGTTTAGGGGTGGGAACATCCTTTGAGAAGCAAGGCACGGCACTGTCTTGGAGATCAGCCTCCTGGAAGAGGAAAACACTTTACCCACTTCTTGGTAAAAACAAAAGTGCACACTTGAACAAATGTGTTCTGATGCAAATTACAGTAGTTTCAGCTTCTTAACTGATAAAACTTTCACAACCAACTAGATCTCTCCCGGCAGAATGTGAAATTTAAGCACCTACATCATTTCAGCAGCTACTCTTAGGGTCAAAATGCAAGCAGCTACATTTAGGGTCAAAACTAGAATCTTAAAAGGGTAATGGCAATCGAACCGCGCTCTTCTGACGCAGAGAAACAAGTTCACTCTCCACTACCAAACTAGAGTAAAGCAGGTGGTGTCAGAGGGTGAAATCTCTGGGAAAACAACATCCCAGTTCTGTGTGTACTGTACATGTAATATCTGGCTTCCTGCTAGATAAGGTGGATGTTGCTGGGTGAGGAACAAAACGAACAGTCAATGGCCGGGGAGTGAAATGCTCCTTTATACATTAATAAAGGCAGCAGGCACTAAAGCTCTAAGACTTCATCTAACCTTTGGCTTTACCTGACTCTAAAAATATGGAACCTTTAAAAGCCTCATGTACTCCCTGTTAACCTTTGGCAAACACGCGGATAACCTGACCTAGATCTGCACATCCTCATTTTAAAGAAACATTCGGTACAAACACCTTCTCTGATGAGCAGGATTAGAGCCAGACGGCAGTAAATCCGATCTTCTGCTCCGATAAAAGGATCCATCAAACACGGCTGAGCTACGGAGACAGTGTGCAGCACAGAGGCTCTGTAGGCCTCGGGATTACCTCGGGCATGGAGACCTGATAGAAGAGCTCGTCGTCACTCATGGCGGCCTCATCTGGGTCTGCTGCCGTGGCTGATTTCGACGCTTCAGTTTCCCGTGTTTCCCTCGCGACCGGTTTGCCCTTAAAAATGAATTAAATGCTATTTAAACTGTAATAATAATACTTTATTTTGGCACTTATCCAAGTGCACATAGGAATTCTATGGGTTGAGAAAATCTCATCTTGCTCTCCTATGAGACGCACAGTCACAGCTGAGCGTGAAGCTTGTGGTCCGAGTGCAGGGCCAGGCCATTTATCTGGCACTGCTGGACCATTTTTCGGGGCAAATGGCCTGGCTCTAGGCTCCACCAGTGACTGATGAGGATGCATATAAGACACACATATACATTTCTAATGTGTGGCTCCCCGATGGTAGAATGAGCTGCAGAACCACATTCTAGTCATCGGGCTCCATTCTCTACCTTTAAGAAATGCCTCAAGATCCATCTGTTGCAGGAATTCCTCCATTAGCCTGATCAGAATCAGAAAAACTTTATTGATCCCTGTGGGAAATTGCTTCCATTTCTACTGCACAGATAGAGAGAGACAGAAACTCACAATAGGCCTCTATTACAAATTCCTCTCCATGTCCCCTGAATGTTCTTAATGCTGCACTCTGGTCACTGAATAGTCCCATGAGCTTCTTGCTTTCTCAGATATTGTTGGTGTACTGTAGCTCCTGCTACATTACTGCTGACACTCGTACCCGGGCATTCACTGGAAGCTCAGCCTAGCTGCACTCATGCCTGGTCGACTCCTCGTGAGCATGTATGTTTGCAATGCTCTTATCTACCTCACTTGTATGTCGTTTTGCACAAAAGCGTCTGCTAAATAATGCAAATGTAGCATTATTGTAGCGTGAGAAATCGTGCAGCAAGTGGACTGCGGCTTGAAGCTGGGGTTCATGATCGGGGCTGGTAATGGCCTGGCTCAATGCTGGCTGCGACACACGGCTTCATGCTCGCGGCATTTGAACAGGGAAGATGCCAGGTTGGTTCCCCAATTAAGGGGAGAGGACATTTCTCACGCTTGAGAGCCAGGGGTCTCTCAGGGCCAGTGACACCCACCCCTCATTACTCTGGGTCATCAATCAAGGGGTCCGCACACCACAGACACAAGCTCATGCCCTAATCTCCCGCATAACACGGGGCTCAGGGAGCACGTGGGGCTGAGCGCCGGCCGTGACCACGCCCTTCATACTCTCGGGCACATCTGCACAGTGCCGGCCTTAAGAAATGAGCTCTGCAGCCGTAATCTGTCAAAGGAAAGGCAGCAGATGCCGGCCCTGATTTTAACAGCCTTCCCCTGGGTTTCTTTAAGTGGAGACCGTCTCAGGGTTCTGCCTCGGATTAGGCAGAAAAGGTGAGTTCTTACCGAGTCAGCTTTTAATGAATCCACTCTTGAAGCTCTTAAAATATGCTATATAAATATTTGTAAGGGAGCTAAACATGCCTGAAGGACTGCAAAATACACTTGCTGAAGGTTATTCTTCAGCTGGATGGCAGCGACTCCACATTATTAACATTTATGTTCATTTTTTGAACATTAATGCACAAGCATTACTTAAAAAAAGCTTACTGCATATAGAAAATTATCTGATATTTATACTGTTTTTTTTAAGTTTCAATCTCAAAAGCAAGGCATTCCACAAAGAAAGGACTGTTGGTCAACTTGAACAATACATTTTCTTATTTAAAATGTCCACAAACAAATAAAAAATATATATGGAGCACTGCTGCCCTCTGTTGGTGAAAGTTAGAATGCAGAAGAAAAGAGTCAAAATCATTGGATGTTTCTCAATACCAGCAACAGAAAGATTGTACTTATGGTTGTGGCAAGACCGGCCTCGCTAACTTGCCTTCCAAGAATGAAACTGAGGTGCAATGAATCATGGGATTGCTCTTCTTTGGTGAGGATATGTATCCTTGATATTTGGGGTGGGGCAAGAGCGCCATCTGGGGATTTTTACCATCCGCTGCATCTCTGTGTACTTCTCGAGTATAAGTTAAGGATAACGTATATTGGGGACACAAGAACACAATTACGGCCAAGTATGTATACTGAGAAATTCCTATCGACTCCCAGTTTAGCAAAGATGCGTCCTCGTCCTTATTCCTACAGTCTGAAATAGTTTGTGGGCCTGATATTTACTGGCCAGACTGACAGTCGATCTGAATTAATGCGTAGAGTCTCAGAGGAGATTAATGCACCATGCACCATTTTTCATCTTTAGCAGGTAGCACTGAAGCCTCACACTCTGCATGTTTGCATGTTGCACGTTTGTGTGGGTTTCTTCTTGGCTGTCTTGTGCCCTGTGCTGCCTGTTACAGGCAGCCAAGCTCACTGCGACCATGCACCGGCTAAACCGCATGGAAGATGGACCCAAAACCTGAACAGTCTCAACATAAGAAAACACTGACTGATACAGACATAGATAAGGCACAGCGTTAAAGTAGCCCCAGCTGCAGTTTGGCTGTACAGAGCTGGACCTGGTGGTCAGAGCATAAGCGAACTAGGTGGCTGCTTAGGACCCAGCGGGCACCAGGGGGCGGTCCCTCGGTTCAGCTTGTCAGAATGGGAAAGAAGGGCCCGGCCGATGGTGTCTGACCTCGGGTTCGATCCAGACGAGCTCCTCTTCCATCGCAACATCGCGTGGGCGACCGAGGGCAGGGGGGGGTGCTGAGGGGGGACCCTCCTGCTGCAGTCTTCTCACCGTCAGCTGGATGAGGAAGGTGCTGATGTCTTCAGGGACCAGAGCTCGAATGGCCTTCATATTGCTGAAGTCTGCTGAGGAGGTGCATTTTGCAAAGCTCACATATATACAAACTATCAAAATAGAGGGTGTTGTATGACAAACAGGGGGCGTGCCATTTGGATCTCCTTGGTTCTAGCATTCGTAAAGGTAATTTATCTCTGCTTTCTGCAGATAATAGTTAAAGCAGTTAATATGCAGCTTTTCAGTGCAAACATGGTGCAGTCACCAGTAGGGGGGGCGCTGCCGAAGTGACCACAAATTCAACCCATTGTGGGTCACAGCAAACATTTTCCCAAGCCTTTTCACTGGGATTTGCAAGAAATTTCAGACGGCCTTACAATAATCCACGCAAAAGCTTCAAGACGATCTAAAGAATATGTTGCAGCAATGGAGAAAGCAGTCAAAGTCACCCCTAAGAAGCCTCTCCAAAGGAGGGAAAAAAGGTTTTGTCTTAGACAAATATACCCTCAAGTGATATTTCAGCACCTGTGTTATACCAGAGAACTATTTCAGTTAATTAGGCAACAGGCATCAGCTTCAAATGTAAGCGCAAGCACTGGGCTCACACCTTCGGGACGGGTATTCGTTTTGGAGAGGACGGATATCAGGCTCTAGGGGGCAGTCACCAAGCCTGGGTGCCAAACTCAAACTCAGCAGAGGTACGTGATGAATATTCAGAGACGGGATGTGGGGGGGGGGAGGGGTACTTATGTGCCAGAAAACCTGCAGCCCATTTATCTGCCAGCCAGAGCTTTGGTACTCAACCTCGCATTTGTGGCACTTGGCGGGACATTAGAGATGGTCTCTCCACACGGGGAACGGGAGAGCCGGGCCTTTGAAGTCCAAGGGAGGCGAGGGATGTGAAAGCATTCCGAAACGCTGGGCTCTAGTCAAAGCACAAACCGCCATTAATGGGGCATAAAGCGGAAAAAGACGGCTACCGGAGTTGGCGATGATGTGGCGGATGGCGGTAAACGTCGGGGTGGACAGGCCGGCCCGGTCTGTGTCCAGGGAGCAGCCCGCCCGAAACGCCTGCAGGAGGTGGGACTCCACCACGGCCAAAGGCAGGCTGCGCTGGTCACAGATCTGTCTCTGGATACACACACGCACGCACACGCGTGTGCGCAGTAAGCAGGTGGCAGTGGTGCACAGTCTTAGAAAGCAAAGACACACTCCCTCCCCCAGCTGCTGGATATGCTGCCTAAACACTACCTAACACTGGGCCCTCAAACTGAACAACCACATATTTGTGCATGCCCCCCTGTTGGCCACAAACACTACATCTTAAAGATGGGAGCTTTTTATTTAGAAGATGCTGAAGCAGCATGTAGTGCTAACCAGCTAGATAGGATCTTCTGCCTAAGCTTGCTAGCTAATTATTATTTTTTTAACCCTCTGCGGGGGGGGCTCACCAGGCTTTTCCTCTCCTCCTGGAAGAGTCTGTAGCTAATGGCAACACTGTCCGGAAGGTGGGGAGACACCGCGCTGGGGGCCAGGCCCACAGTCTCTGAGGAGGGCGGGGGCACACTGCCGGAGCACACGCCAGCCTGAGGGCAGGAGAACAGAGGAGGAGAAGAAGCAGGAGCAGCAGACCAGTCTGTTCAGCACTCTGACTACTTGATGCTGCACAGGAACCATGTGACCTGCTCTGTGAATGACTCGAGAAGAACAAACCTGTGAGGGCTTACACTGGGTTTACTGTGAAATGTCTCTATGATAAAAACCAGTCTGCAGAAATGAAATGATCAGGAACTCATCGAGTCATTAAGAGACAAAGCAAAGAGAACACAGCACTGGGTGCAGAGGCTGTAACTGGCCAGGAATGGCTCACCGTGTACCTTCCAGTTTGGTTAGGGGCTGCAGCACTGCACGGTAGCTTATGTGCAGCTTAATAAAAAGGAAAGACCTGAGGGGGTGCTAAGTGCAAGGGGCAGGGCAGACAAGGGGGAGCAGGGCCTTGTTATCATTTAGAAAAGCCAGCAGCTATAGAGAGACCCAAACGGGCATCATGCAGCCGCTGGCGACGCCGTCTTACCTGCAGCCCGTGGGCCTGGCAGAACTGCTGGATGGTTTCAAGCAGCGGCACCAGCATGCTGGACTTGGCCTCAGAAACGCCATCCACCTGCCTCAGGCTGGCCAGCGAGCATGGCCTGCATACACACACACGGGCACAGAGTGAGGGTGGCCTGCACTCACACACACACGGGCACAGAGTGAGGGGGGCCTGCACACACACACACACGGGCACAGAGTGAGGGTGGCCTGCATACACACACACGGGCACAGAGTGAGGGTGGCCTGCACACACACACACGGGCACAGAGTGAGGGTGGCCTGCACGCACACACACACACACACACTGCCTACACAGAACGAGAGCGTCCACATGGATCCTGGACAGAAGGACCCTTGTGTAGCACAGAAACACAGCGATCCATTCGGACTCTGACCACAGGTCCACTGGTTCACCTAATTTTTGTATCTGCCGCTTTTATGCAAAACGACTTACAGTAGAAGGAAGGATTATTATTCATATGCACACTGGGATGGGAACCCACAACCTTTGTGTTGTTAGCACAATGCTCTGCTCATTGGCCCATGATTATTCACATTAAAATGTATTTAACATTAACATGAAGGCATCAGCTGCATAATTTCAATTCAAGAAGGATAGGAGAGGCAGGTCTAGCAGAGACAGGGTGACAAACAGCATCAACACAAAGACATCAGAAACTAGGTCAGGGTTTCACCTTCCGCCACTCACAACAGGTAGCCTACCTGATTTTGGCCATGTCCAGGAGGACCTTGTTGGTAGCCAGGATGGCTGGGGGGATGTCCTTCTCGCTGGCCAGTTTCTGACGTCCGGACAGGAGTTTGCCGTAAAGCTCCACCTTCAGGACGAGAGGGGTTATTTCAAACGTCTGGCAGCGCGTCAGTCATTAACACCGCAGAAACGGCAGCATGCAATGGAAATTACACAGGAGAAAGGCGTGCGACGTCTCTGACAGCCCCGTCGGAAAAGACATCAGCAGCGGCAACACCCAGCACTGCAGGGCCAGTCATTAATCCCAGTGACCTCGTCCTCCCCCCCACACCACAGGAACTGCCCCGCGTTGCTACCGCGGTCAGGCCTATCTAAAGCCGGCGTGATGGAAGTGGCACTTTGAGCGGCAGCCGACTTCGTGTAAAGCAGAACGACAGCGATCAGCGAGACGCCGTGGTCTTCAAGAAATGGAGAATTCTGTCCAGCAGATCATCGCCTGTAAAATCTTTCATTCAGAGCTCAAATGTGATATAAGCATGCTGATTTAAACTGTGATGCCTTGGAAACGCGATACTTTGACTAATTAATCTAGGTATTATAGACCCATTTTAAGCATGAGATTTAATTTAAATTAAACAGAATTTAATTTAGTGGCTGGTGAGAGCCATCCTGTTGGTTTGTAATGAAACAGGTGTAGAAATCATCATTTTATTTCCACCATGTTGTCACCAATTTTCAGTTTTCTGGCCAATTAAAAAATACGGGACATGTGAACAGTAATCCACTGAGAGCTTCCTACGGCGAAACGTAATTGCTCCGATTGTGGTTAATGTGGCATAAAACATGTCTTCTTCAGTGGACATTAATGGAAAGGCTTAAGGATCTAAGTACACAAAATGAAACATCTACCCTAAAGCGATCCAAGAAAGCCGACCAGGCAGTTTACTCAAAAAGCCTAATAAGTGTAGCAATAATTCATTTGTAAAAAGGCATAACACATTATGACCATGTGTGTCATGCATTATGATTGCGCAGTGAAAGCCTCATCTATACTGCACTATAAATACCTTCATAATGCATTATAATGGTCTGTAAGAGGTAAGGATGCTTTGTGCTGCATTGTGAAGGTGTTTATAGTGCACTACAAATGGGACCTTCATAGAGCATTCATAATGCATAATACGCATGACTATAATGTGTTATGCCTTTTTATAAATTGTTATATCAGGGTTTATATTACTTTACAAATGCATTATAATACACTGTGAAGGCATGTGTAATGCTTTAAGTAAAGCGTTACCCTTAATTACTTGAGCGGTCAAAAGATCGTCTTATCATACCTGTAGCTCTACTTCTCTGGGAGAGACAGCAGGACATGGAGGTTTGGTGACTTTCACAGGAGATGTATACGAGGATGCCGGCTGAGGCCTACAGGAAGAATTGAATGGGGTTAAATGGGCCCCAGAGATCCAGGGCAGCGAGGGTGAACAAGAGCTACAGCACGCAAACACACTACTAGCGTGCAGGTTCAGTACCTGTCCACTGAAGCAGTAGATGTCCTTGTGACCGCTCTGATTTCTGGGCTGGGGAGGAGGACCGGCTGAGCTTTCTGCGGGGGAAGAGACGGGTTCAGGAGTTAACAAGGCCGATAGCAAATGCAGCTTCAACGACGATGAAATGATCCCGAAAATGATCATGCTCACATGCAAATTGATATGCATCTCACATTGAAATAGGCAGTTTGCATCAACAACAAAACCTCCACCCTGCCCCCCCCCCACCAGGAACAACCAGAACCTCTGTGACCCAAATGGTCAGTCCTGAATACCTGCACACTCACCGTAACAGAGGCTGCCACAGATGAGGTGTGGAATGATCTACAGCAACAGACAGAAAGCAGACATAGCATAATAAACGTTTGACCGCAGAAATCTACGTCTGAATTCTTGAAGATTTATGTAAGCAGCCACTAAGTCATCGCACACACGTCTCCACATTTTTGTTCTGCCTAATAGCCCTTGTTGCTTAACGTAAAATATGGTATCAGCCACAAGGGGCAGACTGCCGTAAAGTAACTGAGCTAGTCAAAATGGATCAAACTCTGAAACCACCCAGGAAGGAAATTAGTGAAATAATGTGCGGATCAGAAGAAGTATTTGGTGATACAGGAATGTATATAACCGGAAAAGTATCATATGGACCCCTCCCTTCCGCTCTGGGAATAAATTGGGTCCCTTTGCAAAATACCATAAAAATACCACATGCTCCAGTACATGTATGGACAGCATGATGGCATGAATTAAAATACAGCCCAAACATAGTTAGACGCAGCATAAACTAAAGGCAACATCTGGTGGCTTAAGTTTTAAGCTACTTTACACATGTACGCCTATGTCAGCTGTCTAATGTCAATCATTTGACAACAGTGCGGCCCACAGCTGGTTCAGGCCGCCGCATGGTAACTGGCTGCGTCTGTAGTAAAGCTGTAATTGATAATCAAATGTCTCCTAATGATAAATCTGTTAGATTATAATCACTGAAATGTCATTTAAAAGGATTTTCCCAGCCCTAATGTGCAATGGACGGCGGGATGCGAGGACGGATGACGAAAAGGCGTGGATGGACGGCGCAGCGCGCGGATGGATGATAGGAATTCTCTAAATTATACATGAATATATTTTTAAACCTGTGAAAACGAACATGCATTTTCAGAGGCAGACTGAAGGGAGTGAGATCCAGGCAGGTTGTGAAGTACGGTTTTACAGCTGAGACTACTTCACAAGTCACACAGACACTTCCAGGAGCCACGAGGCCTTATGGATTTAGCAATTTTCACACTCGCTTGAAAAAGCAGCTGCTTAAATGTGAACCCTTTCCCAGGAGGAGACTTTTTTCCACGGATGTGAAAAACAAGCCCAGACGTTAATTAAACAGGACCCATCATGCATCAGACTTGGGTCTGTATCACCAATGGAGTACTTTGTTACTATTGAGAATGTCATGCAGGACAGTATCATTATATTCTGGCCTCAATGGAATTTCTACATGCAGTACTTTGTGCAGCCCGTTTCTTTGAAATAATATATTAATAACTGAGTCCTGAGATTAGTAAAAAGCCACAAGCTCCTTTAACGTCACTAAGATCACACTTCAAATAGAATTTAAGCACCAGTCTTAAGTGTGATCGCTCTCTCTCAGTTTGACGAGGCCCCCACAGCTGTCCTACACCCAAACACTTCTTGGCTTCATCTTCTGAAACTGTGGCTGGTCCAAAGGCAAAACACAAAAGGGACGACACCCGGCAAGTGTGCCCGACAGAGACAACGATGTTTACCTTCTCCCCGAGTCAAATGAGATCAAGTCGCCTTCGGGCTGGAGGAGGAGGCTTCTCCCGGCCGCACTCTCCGCCCTCCTCAGCCACGTTTTGCCCTTCGGTGACGAAGAGAAGAGGAATGTGAAACACAACGATGCCTTATGTACCTCTAGCGGGGGCACAGTTTCATGGGAATGCTCTTTCCCCCATTATCCCATCATTCTCCCCATTTAGACATTCAGGATTCAAGACCTTTATGCCTTCTGTCACATGCATGAATGTAGTGATACCCCAGCAATGAAATTAAAACACACACATACACACACACACGCACACACACACACACACACACATAGAGGTGAAAGCAAAGTCGGCCGTTTATCCAGAACGCCTGGAACAATTTTAGGAGTTCAGGGTTTTGCTCAATAGGGATATGACTGTTCTTCTGAGGATGAGATTAGAATCAACAACCATTCGATCACAGGTACAGAAGCCTAACACACTGAGCCACACAGCACCATGCACTCGCAAAGAACCGTCGGTATTAAAGCTCATATCAGCTGCAGCTGACGCACGGACACGATAGAGCCTCGACCAGAAGGCGATACGGACCGGCCATACCTGGGAAGTGAGCTTACAGAGCGTGGAGAACCTGCTGTGGCCCATGGCCTCCTTCAAGTAGCCTTCCCCGATGAGCTGCCTGGTCAGGGCCTTCCACCAGGCCTCCGACCTGCCCCTGCCAGCCCCAAACAGGGCATGCTTGCGGTAACTGTCTGGGAGCCTCTGGGAGCCCTGAAGGGAATGGTGCACCTCACTCATCCAGCCCCAGAGCACAGACTACATTTCCTCTCAAAGGGTGAGGGGCTGATCCTCCAACAAAGTCTGAATGGTTGGACATTGTAACCAGTGTTCAAAATATGGAGAGAATTACCTTTGCACTGAAATTACGGATGGACACATTTTCAATATTGGGAAAAATGGATTGTGTTTATGTCTTTATGTCTAGTTTGACCTCTGTATGTATCTGTTAAGACTTTTGTAAAGATGTGACGTTGACCACGCAAATGTTTTCTGTAATCTGTAAGTTCTGTTGTTATCCTTCTGTTTGGAAAAGTAAAAATAAAATATAAAAAAAAAAAAAAAAAAAGGGTGAGGGGCTCGAGTTGAAGTCTGCGATTCAAACCACAGGATAGCTCAGCTGAGTCTGAGAATCACAGGCACTATGCTAATGCTTGTGAGTTGGTGGGTAAATATTTACAGAATGCATTGTTTAACTTAAAGTTTAGCTAAATGACATGAAGGAAAGTTATTCTGAACTAGTGCTGCATATCCACCCGTAGAGTATATGGATCCGTTTTTATCTGCCTGAGGCAGAAGTGTATTTGTGGTTTTGTGCCCAGCACCATGTTTCCCATGTATAAAACTGACCCACAGATCACACAAGGCCAGAAGTGTGTGCAGATAGCACTATTCTCAACGTGAGTGTTCTCAAAGCAGAATACATTATAATAAGGCCAGGAATTCAAAATAAGATGCAAATGAAAGTTCATTATACTATGTTAGCAAACCAGTTAAGAAATATAATGTTGTTTCTCTTACATTATACTCTTAAAATTCTGGAATATGCCAGTGCAGTGTACGATTTAGCGATGCTAAATATCTGTAGCACAAGTAAAGGAGCCAGCAATGGATGAGTATAGAGCACACTACCCTACCAGGGCATCTGACAACAGACGCCTTCATCACATTGCTGTGTTAATGCCACATTGAACAGATTTATTTAGCTTTCCAATTCTTCTGGGATAAAATACCAAACTTTTCTTCTGTAGCTGATAAAAAGCATCTTCGTTTTAACAAATTAAACAAATGTGAGACCCGGGGCACGGTGTACAGAACATGGTGCCCCGGCGATGAGCAGGCACAATAACCGCATCATCGCGCTGAGAGGAGCCCCGGCACATCGCCATGGCGACGGGCCCCCGGTGGGCCGTCGGTAGGCAGACTCACTGAGCCCCGCAGCAGCAAGATGGGGACGGCAGCGCCAAATCTCTCGTTCAGGGCGCCGACGGCACTCATAAGGTCGTAGGCCTCCTTGCCGAAATCTTGCTGCTGAGGTTTGCAATGCTCCGCGCTGACGCCACCCGTCGCCCTGACAAGCGAGGACAGAGGATAACTGAGTACGGCATCCGCGGTGGCGTAAAGCAAAGCGCTCTTGCGGCATCGCGACGTCAGGCGAAACAAGCTACCGGAATCCGGAGCCGTGTGGCTGAACTTACAGTCACTCATTGTCGCTCGGGAGGGGGCCACACCGTTCCGGAAGCAGAAGCCGCACCACATTTGGAAGCACATTTGCCGCTTTACAGGACACCTACCCAGACTTACAGTTGTCACAGCAAGCCTCTGTTCCCATAATGCCAGACGTGACTTTCCGAAGCTGTTTATCTTCAAAGTGAGAGAGGATTAGCCTAAAAGACAAATAACACGTGTAGCAGGAGAAGCACATCCGAAATAAACAAAAAGGAACAAGTATCTTACAGAAACAGCTACGGTCATGGAAATGTGGCTTCTTTCAGCATCAAAATCCCCGACAGAACTGCAGTCGTCCTTGAACAGGCACTCGAACACGATAAAATCATCTCAAGGTGGGAAGTCGCGTTCGGTAATTGAGGCTGACAGCTGCTAAGGTTGCGAGGTAAAGTGCATTACTAAATATTGTAAGGACGGCCCCATTCCGATACACACCTCCTTCTGCATTTGTAAGAGCTGAGGTATTGCTCCATCTTGGTCATCATTTTCAATTTGTATCCACGGAATCGGTCACTTTTAACCTTGCTGAGGAGAAACCTGTGGAGTATTTTTTTTTTACAACTCAGAGTCAAGGTCACGGGCACAGTAACCTCTTGCCAAGACGCAACGGTATCTTCATTCATGTATTAAACAACTTCAGATCCTTGAGTGAAGAGGTAAATGGCTCAAACGATGGAAGCTATTAGACATGACGGCCTTGCATAAGAAGAATAGTTTAATTACCCAGAATCCCACACTGATACTGCTCAGGAAACCAGCTCACCTGTTCAGCACCATATCCCCAGGTGCCCACAGCACGTGGCAGGTGCTGGGAAACCCATCCCGTCCCGCGCGGCCAATCTCCTGGTAGTATGACTCCATCTCTTTTGGGGCACCATAGTGAATGACCTTACGGATATCGGCCTTGTTTATTCCCATCCCGAAAGCGACAGTGGCGACGATGCACTGGAATAGATAAATACGCCGCATATGTTAACATGCCAACGAAAGGCCGTAGCCGAATCGCTCCCATCCACTCGTGCGTTTCGAACGTGTGAGAAGGCCACCTGGATCTCGTCTCTCATAAAGCGCTGCTGCGTCTCCCTCCGCTGCGCGATGCCCATGCCCGCGTGGTAAACGCCGCACAGGACACCCAGCTTATAGAGCTCGGACGACACGCGCTCTGCTTCCTTCCTCGACGGGCAGTACACAATGGCTGAGCCATCGAATTCAAAATCGCCCCTGCAGGCATCGAGATCAGCGATCATTATGGAAATCAGGAGACCGTAAACAAGTCTACGTGTCAGGTATGGAACCGTAACACCTTGTCAGAAGTGTGTTCCCAACAGTACGCGTTAAAACAGACAATACTGTTTGCACTGAGCCAAGGACAGCAGAGTGTGACCAAAACAAGTCATCCAAGATGATATTAATAAATCTTTGCAGTCACAGATGCGTTTACTCTTGCTGGCAAGTAGCATTCCCAACGCTATGGGAACTGACCCGCTCTTCCTGACCAGGAACTGCTTCAGGTCCTGCGGCATGTTCCCAGACTTGCGGCGCACGCCCAGAAAGATGTTGGGCCGGTCGAAAGAGGTGCAGGTGACCACAGGGTCGACCAGCTCCAGACTCTTCACAATGTCATAGCGGACGGAGGGACTCGCCGTGGCGGTCAAGGCCAGGATTGGGACCTAGGCACGCCAACAGAGGCACACAGATACCGATGAGCACCAGCTCCATTAAATCAAACTTTTGACTTTCAGCCTTCAAAGCATAGGTTCAGAACTCCTAGTAGGAACTCAAAATATAGACTAATTTTTCGCCACAACAGCAGCCGACTCACGTTGCAGAGAATCTTCTTCAGGTTTCCCAGGTTCCGGTACGCACCACGGAAGTCGTGGCCCCACTCGGAAATGCAGTGGGCCTCGTCGATCGCGATTAGCGAAATCCCTGGGAGGACACACCAGCCATTCATCTGATTCATGGTTCCCTGCCATGTCAATCACATGACCGGAGAGACGGCGTCTCTGACTCACCAACTCCGCCGTCCAGCTGCTCCAGCAGCCAGGTGTTTCCCGAGCAGAACTCCGGGGTCATGTACACAATTCTGTAACAGCCCCTGCGGATCAGAATGCTCCCTCAGCGCTCGCCGGGGCTACGCAACCGACACACTGTTCCAATAACGATGATGACTTAGGCAGACGGCAATACGTGAGCATCACCTTAACCGGAAAAAAAGCTTAAACAGTGCTTCCACTGAAATAATATACATCTATTCGGAAGTCAACATTCATTTTAAGCATTTCAGCTACGGCGAAGAAGACGCCCTTACTTTCTCACGCCGGCCATAACATTATTGGTCTGAGCAGATCCAAGAAAGCAAGCAGGAATGTTTGACATCCTGTAACAGAGAGAGCAAAGTGCATCACGGCCACGTCACCAGGATCGGCTTCCTTCCAGATGTACGGATTACCACTCTGCCTGAGCCCACATTGATGATGGGCTCTACATCTGATCGGAAAGGGCCGTCACCAAACCCCGCGCCTGCCATTGACCCATGCGTCGGCTGGCGTACGTCATAGAAACCTCTGCTATGTTATAAACGGAGTAAATCATTCTTAAAAACTAATCTGGGCTCGCAGCTCAGCATCCGCGGCTGACAGACGCTCACGTTCTCCACGGGGAACCAATCGCTTTTCTTTTTTGTCTCAGCCATCTGGGGCCATTTTGAGATTTTGGCCGGGCTGCTTGTGATTTCATCACGCGTCGCGTTTGACGCCGGCGCCGTACGGATCTCAGCCGACTCGCCCCTCGGGACAGAAGCGACACGCATCCCAAAGACCATATGCCGCGCTGAATACCACCCGACTCCCTCACAAGAACCCAGAAAACAACGTTTTGGCGGCGGTCCTTCAAACGCGGAGCTGTGGCAGACAGGGGTTACCTACGTGAGCTGCAGCACCTGGTCCTCCATCAGAGCGATGAGGGGGGAGATGACGATGCTGACCCCCCCACAGTACACCGGGGGGAACTGGAAGCACAAGCTCTTCCCGTAACCTTCAGAAGTGAAAATGACACGGTAAAACGCAATTAATTACCATCATGCACAAAAGTGAACTTCCAGCCACCTGGATCCACTTATTAAACCCTGAATGTCACGTTAACTTTCCCTTCAAAATTTATTTTACTGGCCCAAAAAAAAAAAAAACCCTCAGGTGCCAATTCCTTAAATTCATCTGCATCATCTGACATATCTGACATCAGATCAAATCACTGATTTAAGGAAACCAGAACTTAATCTGTGGCCGTTCTGCCCCCTCCAATACAATGTACGTTGTCTATGAGGAGAATGCATGTTAACATAGACCTACAGTCAAAATGCAGTGTTAACGCTGTTTTACTCCCTGGTGACAACCAGGCTGAACTGGAGCTTGGCTGGCTGAAGCCATCCTACCACAGCATCATCCAGCTCCGCTAATGTGACCCAGTAACAAGGACATGATACATACTGAATATACTGAATACATGCAAATATATGGCAGGAAAGTACTCAGTACAGTTGCGAGCGCAATCTGAACAGTTTCCAAAACTACCAATTACGTAAATGCATTTCGGTTCATCAAAAGAAATGAAATTATTGAAATGTATTTGTAGGACTGCGTGCCATGAATATTTCAAAATGAAACAAAAATTTGTTCAACGTTTAACAGGCAGTATGTAACAGTATCTAACATAATGTGCTTCGGGGTATTTATCCGTAAGTAAGGAGTGGCTCCATCAAAGGAGCTATTTGGACAGACTCCACCACTATTGCACAGGAGCTGTTTTCTCTTTTTAAAGAATGCATTACAGGAAGACAGACCTCGGGGGGAAACACATACGGGACAACAGATCAAAGTTTCAGGCAACATTTGATTACATAATGCTTTTTAGGTCGTTCTATCCATCGATTCCTTTCCAGAATCAATGATCCACGGTGAACAGAGAGCCCCGAATCACGGCCTGTCCGTCACGGGGGCTCCGATACCAGGCACTATTTTTAGATGCCACCTTCGAGCCTATGGACTGTGGGAGGAAACCAAAGTACACTGAGGAAACCCACACAAGCACACGGAGCACACAGGCAGCACTGGGTGCTAATCGAACCCGCTGCCCGAGGGTTCTTCAGCGGTTCTTCAAACCCACCCACATCTCGTGAGGCACGGAGATGACCTAGCGATCTGCCCTAGCAAATAAAAAAGAAAACAGTATCTTCCCCTTTATCAAACCTTCTGCTACTCAGAAAAGGCCCCTCGATTTCCCCCCTTCACACTCTCAGGGGTAATCATCATAAAGATGCTGTCAATCATCATTAAGCATGAGAGGAACTCACCTGTTGCCATGACGACGAGATTATCTCTCCTTTCATTCAGAGTGGAGTAAATTACTTTCCATTGTACACTGACAAGAGAACACACCATTTTTAAGACTGGGAGGGGGGATAATCTTGCGGTTGAAATGCAAATTGTATCCCAGAGCATTTACTTGGACTTTAGAATGAATTACTGATCTCCAAGTGTCAAGTGTGGCTGCAGTGAGATAACACTGCTGTGCAATTTATTAGCATTTTATTACTAATTTGTGCAAAAATCCTACGCAAAGTGACCAACACGACTATCGAAACAGGTGTTAATAGTGATACGCTGGTGGGGGAGAAAAAACATGCAAGAGTCATTCTCATCTGCAACAGACTGCACGCATCACTTTCATTAAAAAAATCTGTGTGTTCAGGATGAGCATGGGTAGGCATTAGGCCTTCCCTGCCAAGGAATGCTCAGGATGATAGCCAAGCTACAGTGGCTAATCTCACAGCACAACACCCAAATACAACCAGACTTAAAGAGCAATAAAAAAGACAATCTCAGTACAAGATAATGCCTGAATGGAGGCAAGACTGAGACGGTTTAACTGGACCAGGCCTTGTCCCTACTGAAAAGCATTGCAGATTTAATCCACTGTAAAAGGAGGGCTAGCTACAGAGTGATAATATATTAAATCTGTCAAAAACGGCTTTACATTTCAGCATTTTCAGACCTCAAGGCCATACTGGACAAATCAAAGCTGGAAACTGGACTTGTGTACTTAATGACCTATTATTTTACTTTATGTTCAATAACAATGAACAATTATGACCAATGCACTGCAAGACTTCACATGTACTATATGATGAAACAGGAAGTGATGTCAAAATCGTTTCTGAAATTTAGCCAAACATTCTTAGGTCTCATATCTGTGCGACATGTAAGATTATGTCATGCAAAAACAATCCCTTGTGATCTGGGCTCCGCCTGACAATGGAAAAAAATGACATAACGTCTGGGGAAAAAAATAAAGACCAGACTTTGAATATATCCTAAAAAATATGTAATTATGCAAAAGAGAGCATATACAGCGGAGAAAATAATTATTTGACCCCTCGCTGATTTTGTAAGTTTGTCCATTGACAAAGAAATGAAAAGTCTCAGAACAG
>JAODKN010000114.1:1539426-1555723 GCA_026774425.1 Petrocephalus zakoni
TTCTTCGGCACACTGCAGAGAATGACACCCGGATGTTTGACCTCACACCGAGCCTCAGGCCAAGGCTTTCGGTCTACTCCGGTGATCGGGGGACAGATCTGACAGTTTGGAGGAAAACAATTAAACATCTGCAGCAAAGCATAGCAGGGCAGGCCGGGATACGCAGAGCGTGAAGCACGGCGGTAGTGCAGTAGCGCGAAGCCCTGAGGCTTGCACAGAGGTGGAAGTCAAGCGTTTGCTTAAGACTACGATGTGCGCTTGTTGCTAATCTGTGCTGATAAGTCACCTGAATCATTTCCTGATCCAGGTCTTCATCATCCTCAGTTACACAGGAGAGATCAGCCGAATCATTCAAGGCTTCCTTGTCCTGGGGGGGAGAGGGGAGTTTTAGGGCTAAACCAAAACCAAAAACAAGCATGACAAAGACCCCCAAAATGCAGTCCGCAAACCACTGTATGAGCCAAACTGTTAGATATCGAACTACAGTACATGGCCAAACGTGTTCCGTGTTTAAACATATGTAAACACAGAGCAACACAAGGAAAAGGGGTTTTAAGACGAAGGAAAGTAAAATATGCCCTCCACACAGCAAGCAAGCAGACCGAAGACTTCATCACCTGGAACTCCAAAGTGTTCTGTTCCTCCATATCTTCCTGCCGTGCTTGCATCTCCAGCATCTGGAGCTCATATTCGGAAATATCCAGGGACATAAAGCCCTCTCTGCTTTTAGGCTGACTATCCCTGGCATCGCCCAACCCGACAGGTTCACGGGGAATGCCAAGATCCTCGCCCACATTTCTGGATGGTCTACATCCCACATCAGTCTTCTTTTCCGACTGGTCTCGCTGGCTCTTTGAGGTGCACTGTGTACTGTTACACCCCAGCAGCGAGTCTCTTAAAGATGCCAGCTTCGCAGCCATGTCCTCTACAACCTCTGCAATACTGCAAAAAACACCAAGATTCAGGTTTAATGCAGTTCCCTTATTACTTAACTATAATTAGTATTCTCATGAAATGAAGGACACATGTATATGCAGACGAAAATAGCTGAATGTCACACCTAGGAAAGTCACTGGGGTCCTCAGGAACATGCTGCGCAAGCTCCTCCATCTCAGAAGCCAAGTGGAGCAATTTCTCCTTGATTGAAACCTGTGAAACCGTTTCTGTACAAAAAAAAAAAACAAAAGTAGTTCGATTTCAGGCGAATATGGAAGGACTGACCAATAACCTATTACTGACCCACATCCCCCAGAAGAAAAAGAACGAGAAAAAAAACTCGCTAGCTGAAGAAAATTGACGGTAATACTGCACTACTTTCACTAGAGTACAACAACAACTCCAGTGCATCAATGATATGACACTCACCAGGATTCATCGTCTCCAGTTTATTGTAAACGATCAGTCCAGCCTGCATAACAAATCAGAGGTGCCAGTGAGCAAATAATATCTACTTCAACTTATCCCTCCCTGACGCCCCTCCAAACCAATCACGCTCACATAGGCGTCCACGGCCGCGTATCTCCTCTGGTCCTCCGTCAGGTCAAGGTCGTCCCACGGGCTGCAGCGAACGTCCTGGTCCTTCCTGAGCTGCCGGCTGAACAGATGCTTCACCAGCCCATCCAGACTCCACCTCTCTGCACACCTGAGCTGGAGACAGCAGTAAAGATGATGGAGAAAACTGCCAGGTGCTCCATCTCCGTCTCATCTGAGCAAGAGACCACCTCAACATCCGGCGAGTGAGAGCGGAGAAACCAGACAGCATAAGCAAAGCTCTCAAACACCATTCAACATCAACCGTACAGCACACATGCATCTAAGGTTTAATTAGTATGTCATAAATAATTAGAGTAAAAACGACACACGTACAGCACTAAATCACCTTTGGTTCACTTATGGTTTATCTGAAGCTCTAATCCAGCATGGCGTACATGTTGACACATTCATGTTGGCCCAAAGCAAAAATTGTACCAAATCAATCACCTATTAATCTACAGTGAAGAAATATGATTGCAGCAAACTATGATAAGAATACAGGCTATTTATCTTAAAATCCAGGCAAATCTTAGAGGCTTCCTTGCATCTTAGAGAGACACCAAGGGTTTCGTAAGGTCATAACTTCTCAGATGAAGACCCTAGCATTTCCTGCTTTCAGCCATTACATTTTCACCACTATAACCTGATCACATGACCCGGTTATCACTCTGGATAAGTGTGTCAATTGTGTCATCAGATGGGCGGGATAAAAGGTTCAAAGGACTCAGGTTCATGACTGAGTTACGAATTCCAGGCTTCAAACAGGCTCATGCTGTAACTCAGACTCATTTGACTTGCTACACTTCAGTGGAATAATGGTCAATATGTGCCCATTTCAAACTTACTTTTTCATTTGCCAAATCTGTTAGTTCCAGGAAATTCTTTAATTTGACATCAAAATCACTTAACAGTCTCCACATGTCTCCTTCAATGCCCACCCCGACCTTTCTGATAGTGTCATCCTCTAGGAACATCTTCAGCCCGGCAGGGAACCCTGGAGAAAAAAGACAAGAGGGAAGCAAAGAGGTTTAAAAGGAGTGTTTGTTTGTTTAGTCCTACAATCACCATTATCCTAAATGAGCCACTAATTTTTAAGATATATCCCCAATAAATGCCCAGGATATCTACTTTAGCATCTGAAGGCACCGCAAGACCTGAATTTCAATAGATAAAAAAACAGCCATCTGCGATTCTGCCAGTTTCTGTGACGTAAAACGATTTTTAAAACCGTAGACAGCAGCTCGATCCTAAATCAAATACGCCTTCTTATGAATGAAAAGGCAAGACAGGAAGTTAAAGGTCAACACCACCGAAAATCCCTGCACAAAAAAAAAGAGAAACCTATTCATTCCACTTCACCGATCGATGCATGTGACTGGCACGGCCATTTAAACAAACCTAGCATGGAGGAGAGATGAAAGAGATAGCATTTATCCTCAGAAACACACAGCTGGATCAGAGCGACTCTGTGCTTTTTCCCTTTAGTGAAGCTGGGAGGCCACTCCATATCAAAACCCACTGCAGAACCAGGTGCAAGACAGGACCTGGGTGCAGAGAAACAAGGAGCGAACCTTCAGACAGGCTTTGAAGTTCATACACATCTGATCCGCCCAAAGTTAATTCATTTCACACCACTGCAAATGGTTTCACATTGCTGTTAATCACACCCACATAGGAAAAAAAAATGGAAAACCAGACATGAAATATTAGTGGATAAATATTTAGAAGCTCACAGCATGGATGATAAAAATCAGTATGCTGGTAATTTTTTATATATTTACTTAGCATTTAAAGGACAACATCATTATAACCTAAGTAGATTAGGGACTTGATTGTAGGTACAATACAGTTTTACGGAGAGGTGACTGGATATCAGCGTGGCCAAAGTGGCAGAGAGAAAGGTGAAAAGCTTCATAACAACCACCAGTTTCATGATACTAGTCCCAAACTGGAACCGGAAGAAATCGATTTGACTGCAGTTTATCATTAGTAAAGGCATGACTCACATTTTAATTCATACAATAGTTTAACAAAAGTCTGAATCATGACAACATTTGGTAACTGTTCATAAAAAAAAAACTATTTGGCAAAATTAGTTATCATAGAGTTTTAGTATTTCAAGCTGGATCTCTAATGAGATCACAATTCGTAATTCTCAGTTTCATCCCAGACCAGACCAAACACATTCATCACTTGGTTTTGTCTCAGAAAACTGATGATTCCACAGAGAACAGTAATTGCTGTGGAAGAAATCTATTACAGTACTTCCCAATAACCAATTAAAATGAATTATTGCTGCCAGCAACTGTAATTTTTTATTATTATTCTTTTTTTTTGCTAACAGAGATAACATACTGTTAGATGTAGCAGAAATCAGAGTTTCAAATTAAAAGTATAAATTAAAATGCGTTTGCATTGAGTGACTTTGCTGCTGCCAAATGGGAATGAGGCAAAGGAGCCCCAGAGACCTGGCCTGTCAATCAGCGCTAATGCATAAAATATTCATGCATGACATTAGCAGCCCCAGACAGCCATGAAGGTGTGCATCTTCAATGAATATAGTAAGCACAACAGAGCTGTTTTGGGGTAAACCTTTATACACTTAAAAAAACAAGCAAGAAGCAAATTGTTTTGCTGCCATCTTGAAGTTATTTAAACCTATTTTTCTTGTGAACCACCAGAAGGATCGACTACCTTATATACATTTTACATACCTGCAAGTTAAAATGGCTGGCACCAGAAACAGACTTAACTGTTGCATGCAAGGGTGTAATTTTTAGTTTACAACATTAATATTTAACATTAACATTTATATTAACAATCCTATAAAGTACTGTTTTACACAAAATATGGTAAAACTGAAGATTTCTACACTAAATAACAAAAACAGGACTAAAAGGTAACATTATTTCAATAATTTTATTATATTGTAATGACACTGTGGCATTATTTAAATAAATTCAATTTTTTCCCAGACAACGCATCATTTTGATAGGTTTACGATGGACAATATAATATAATGCCTCCTGTTAAAAGCGTTACATTAAAAGAAGTACCCAGTCACTTGAGTCTCCATTTGGGCATTTCAAATGTGAACTAAGCAAAATAACTAACCAGTTGCATACGTAATGTAATATGAATATTAATTAACCCAATACAAATAACCAGGTAAGCCAGACCATTCATCACAAACACAATATTACATGCCCATCTTAAAAAAAGCCTTGGCATTGCAACTAACCTGACAGTTAGCTCTTACATGAGAAATACCTCTGACAGACACATATCTGCCTTTCACTTATGGAAAATACACACCAAAACACTGCCTAGGGATGATTCAGGAAAGTTCACCCAAGCATTCAATGACCAGAAGCTAGATTATTGTAAGATTGTGCTCTCTGGCTGCACAAATGCTTCTTCGAAGTGCTGCATAAAAAAAGGCAGCTGGAGTTCTAACCACATCTAAAATGCATGGATGTCTTAGTCCCGTATACACCTCCCTACACAGACCAACCACTACATTTAGTGCAGAGTATAAAATACTGCTACTATCCATTCAAGGTTAAGATGGAATTTTCCAGAGAAGATATACAATCCACACAGAATACTATGTTCTCAAGATGCTTTTACAACAAAAACTAAGAGGACGCATGGTATAGCATAGGCTTGTCAAGCAGATTTTATACAATGTATACCATCTGTGGTGGATATATACCGGTAGTATATCGATTTAGCAAATACCCTATATATTACTGTAAATGTAAAATGTGCATTGTTTAAAAAACTGGTGGTAAAAATAAACTAAACACAATATATGTATTATCTGAATGCTTATCTGGCATTTCATACAAAGACAACACAGCATATTACCTTAAATCCTCAGACAAAAAGGAGCAATCGTTTTTCTCATGGCTGTAGACAACCGTACCACTGAATTCCAGGTAGTGCAGGCTGTCCTCCAAGATGTTTTTTTTGTACAGACTTTTCTGAGCCTGTGGAATTCGGAATAAAATATTGTACTAAGTCTTAAGTAACATCATTACAATCAGTTTAGATTAGACACCATGGAATCTCAAACTTACATACTGTATAGTTATGCATAATGAATTAATCATAATGAAAGCAATGGTCAATTTTGTTGTCGTTCATTTCCAAATTAATTTAAATTAAGATGGTACATATTACAACAAAACAAATGGCCACAATAATCAATTAATTAATTAGTAAATAAATGTTACCTAACAAGGGGTGCGTTTCCCAAAAGCTCCTGTTAGCAACTAACATAGTTGGCCTCATTCAGGCGCATGGTTATAACTATGTAAGTTGCTAATATAGTTAGTAATCATGCTTTTGGGAAACGCACCCTATAGTACGTGACTCGTGAGCGCCTTTACCTGCTTTTGCCCGCTGTTGCCATGGTTTCCTCCCTTTGACATCCACTGTGGTAGTACCCTGTCCGCCATGGGTTAATATAACCTTAGATAAGGAAGGGCAAAGTTTAATCCCATGACAACAGGGAATACCCTGCCCTGAGCATTTCATTTAATATGTGCAATATGTCAAAGTACTTAAAAAGCTTCCCATCCGTTAAGACATGCGAGAAAAAAAACTTGCAGCAAATACCAAAAGATTGCTGCGCTTACCTACCAACTTGTAGTGCTGACTGACTTCAGTAACTTGCCGTTTGCAAGGTTTCGCTAGCTGACAATAACACGCGTCATCTGTGCGGCAGCACGACAACCATTCGCTTTTATTCGCAACTTTGTCGTAAACGTCACTGATCAGTAAATATCTTTTTTCTTTTATTCTTTTTTTTATTTATTTATGGGCTACATCTCTAGCCGTTTTGCCGCGTAGCTGAGAGTTCCGTCATTCGAAAGACGCCGTTCACGTTACAGGAGCAGATAAATGGCTAGGACTTTATATCCAAAGACGTTCCTGAGAAGGAAGCAGACAGGACGACGTCCATGCCGGGACGCAGCGAACGATGCCGCGCGCGCCGCGCGGGAACTTGCTCGCTCGCTCGCTCTCCGTCGCGCGTAATCTACGTCACGGCGCGGGATCCGGCGAACGACGCCGAGCAGCCGCTACCGCCGTACGGGAACTTCCTCGCTCGCTCCACGTCGCGCGTAATCTACGTCACGGCGCGCGCCCCCGATAGACTAGCTACCGCCGCCGTAGCCTTGACCGAATGTGCAACCTGACAGGAGGCGGCCGGCGATGCGGCTACGGCGCGTCCGCTACTCCGGCGCTTAATTTCCCCAGATAACTGTGAGACAGAGTAAATATTGCCTACATTTTTTATTACTATCTCAGCATTAAGGCCGGCGAATTGTCAGCGCAGCGCCCTCTAAGGACACCGGGGATTGGGTGATTCCCTCTCGCGTCTCGGCAGCCCGGCGGCTGGCAGCCCGCTCTCGCTGTCAGGCGGCCCGGGGAGGAGTGAGTGACGGGCAGAGGAGAGGAGAGGAGAGGCTGATCGAGGCGGCCATCTGTGACATGCAGCCTGCCGCCTGACCTTTATAATAGGACGAGGGAAAGGCCGCAGAAACTGATGCCGAGTGGGGTTGCGGGTTTCCCCCCCGAGCTGGTCCCGGCATTCCGGGGATTGTGACTAAATGGTTCGGTACGCGGCGGCGCGTCGCCGGTAATGGGGAGGCGAGCGGTCGCGCTGCTGCCACGGCTGCTGCTGAATCGCGGGGGAAACTGAATCAATGGCCGATAGCAACAGCAGGGGGATGGAGCGGAACAGGGGGCGGATCGCGGCGGAGCCGGCTCCCCGGGGCGTGTATCCCCAGCAGTACCTTCACCCCGGCGTGCAGGGCATCGAGATCCAGGAGCTCGCCTCCAAGCGCGTCGACATCCAGAAGAAGCGCTTCTACCTGGACGTGAAGCAGAGCGCCCGGGGCCGCTTCCTGAAGATCGCCGAGGTGTGGATCGGCCGGGGCCGGCACGACAACATTCGGAAGAGCAAGCTGACGCTCTCCATGGCCATGGCCCCGGACCTGAGGTACTGCCTGGGCGACTTCATCGATTATTACGCCCACATCGGCCTGCGCGGCGCCCAGGCGGCGAGGCCGGAGGAGCAGAGCAACGGCCAGAGCGCCCGGCCGCTGGATGCGCGCCGCAGGCAGCCGGAGCACCATCCGCACGGCGCGCCGCTCTCGCCCGCCGGCTCGGCCGCCTCGGAGGAGCACACCCACCGGGTGCTCAAGAGCGAGTTCATCGAGCGGGACAACAGGAAGTACTACCTGGACCTGAAGGAGAACCAGCGCGGCCGGTTCCTCCGGATCAGGCAGACGGTCAGCAGGGGACACGGCACCATGGGCTACTACGGCCAGGGCATCGAGCAGACCATCGTGCTGCCCGCGCAAGGGCTCATCGAGTTCCGGGACGCCCTGTCGCAGCTGATCGAGGACTACGGGGACGAGGACGCCGACGAGCGCGGCCGGGCCAGCCGGAACCACGACGAGGCGCCGGAGCTGCCCGAGGCCGTGTCCTTCCGGGTGGACAACAAGCGCTTCTACTTCGACGTGGGCTCCAACAGGTACGGCGTCTTCCTGAAGATCAGCGAGGTGCGGCAGCCCTACAGGAACACCATCACTGTGCCCCTCAAGGCCTGGGCCAGGTTTGGGGACAACTTCATCAGGTACGAGGAGGAGATGCGCCGGATCTTCGCCTGCCACAAGGAGAAGAGGACAGAGCCCCGGGCTGACAGCGAGGACCAGGAGGATTGACGATGCCTTACGCGGTAGATCAGCCACACCATGAGCTTCAGACAAAAAATGGTAACATAGTTTATTAAAAAAAAACAACAATCCTCTTAAAAATGTACCTCTAAAATATTGTACTGTACGACTAGTCAACTAGCACTTTTAAATTGAATTGTTATTATGTTTCATTTATAAAACGTTTATGCCGTCAAAGTCGAAGGGGGGTGAGGCAAACGAAGCTAGTTCACTTTTGCACAGTGGAAATTCTATGTCATGCGCGGTCCTAGCCATTGCATCGGGGTTTAAATGATGAGTTAAATATCTAAGCTTTTAAGTGTGTGTGTGCGCGCGCCCGTGCGGGTTTGTGCGCGTGCGCGCGTCCCGGTGCGCGAGCGAGCGAGCGTGTGTGTGTGTGTGTGTTTCTGCTTGTCAGTTTTATGTATATGCGTGTACAGATTTCAGTGTAGGTCTGTTTACCTCGCAGTTATGAAAAAGGGGGGATGCATATTAATCACACATTTGAACACCCCCGCGGCTTGACCCTCTGATTCGGCCCGGCAGCCTGTGCACTTTATGGAGATCCGCGTACGCCGTCGGCCGCCCCGCGCCCCGCGCTCGTTGGGGCGCTCAGCTGCCGTGTTGCCCGGTAGGGACGTCCCTATCACAAATGAAACACGTTCTTTTATTTCTCACTTTATAGTTACATATCAACAAATAGTCATACAACGGTCATATAATAGTCACCAAACCTGCTAACGGTGTGTCAGTCATAGTTTTTAGTCTCTGGGAAAAAAAATGTGCAATTGCAACCCCCTCTGTCGTTCTGTAGATATCAGGGAGAGGTTGCTGTCTTTGAGCATCAGCCTTTCTGATTTTGTACATCCGTTTAGCACACTGGTTGTTTTCATTTACCTTAAAGCCATTCTCGGTCCAAGTCCTACTTGAAATCTAAATCAAAGTTACTTGAAACACCCAAGTCATTATGTGGCTGCTTAATATTTTTTTTCCTTTATATTTTAAAAGCATTTGGTTTTGCGATGAAACGCACAGACCCGAAGGTGAACGAGATGGTAGAATTACAGGCTGTCAGTACCTGCTGGCTCACAGCTGCCTCATGCATTTGGTGTTGATTTACCTTGTATTACTACTAGAAAATGTCAGTTAGCTTGTTGTTTTAGGAACATCGACAATTAGTGCATAAATCCATGGTGCTACGAAACAGAGTTGGCAAGTGAACCAGTCCATTTTGATTTAGTGGAATTTTGGGGTTTTAAACAAGTGTGTGGATATCTGTTATTTACAGTGCCTCTGATAAGGTGATTAGATTGACTTCTCGCCCACCCCCCACCCCCAGGTAGAGCTGAATTATATTATAACCAGAGGACCAGCACTGAACGATCCCTTCGCAAACAAGGTGCTTCTATGAACCCCATTAGAACATTGGGTTATTTTAATGCAGTATACAGACTCCTGTGCAATCCCATACAATAACTATGACACTTGATAACTGCCAAAAAACGGAGTGTGTTGACCTGCCCCCTTACGACTGACATGCGCTGTGATTTTCTGTGTTTCGTCTGTATAACAGAAATGCTTTATGATAGCTTCTAGGTGCAATATCTTTGTTTGTTGCTTGTGCAGTTGGTGAAAGTACACACACTCCATTTCTTTTCTCTGCATATATTTAGCAGAAATTCTGCATGTATTATAATTCTGAATGAATGGAATATTATGTTTTAATAGACCCCCCAAAACGCATCGTAAGCACACACGCATTATCCAGACATTTCTATTTATTTATTGACATGCTTTAGTATGTTTATATTTAATTTTTTCTAAACCTGGTGAAAAACATTTTTCAGTATGTTACCTTTGAGAAACATTTTAGATAATCTAAGTAATAGCAACAGGGTGTGTTAGTTTACAATAAACAATGAAGCTGTTCTCAAGGCAGAGCACAAAGCTGTGGGCTGTCAGAGACTGAAACTTGAAAACTCTGTTGTTATTTCTTCTGCTTCCTCCCCATAATTTGAGTTTGGCAGATGAGAGATCATGCTTGATGTACCCATTTCATTTTCTGGTTTCAGAGGCTTCACTTTGTCACCATCATCATTATTATTATTATTATTATTATTGATAACAATACATGCTGAAGTATGTATATGAAAGAGGGAAACGGCAGGAAAGGTCCTGAATATAGCTGAGCTCTACTTCAGATTGAACTCATTCGAAAAAGACGACAGTGCTAACAGCAAGCAAACTGTGTTAAGTGTGTTACTTTTTTTATGCAGACATGCCAATGAAAAATAAAAAAAAAATGTCTACTCCCAATAGGGGAGTCCTCTCTCCAGCTGCACTTGACCATGTACTATGTAACGTGGAGAAGTTACATAGTGCTTTGAAGGGCTTCTCTGCATTATATATCTCAAAGTAACATTTTGTGTATAGAACTTCAGAAAATAGCCGTTCTCCTATTTGCCTTACCAGTGTAATGTGAACAAAGGCAGAACATATTTTAGTAAGTATCAGCATCACCCTATATTTTAACGACAACTGACAAAAAGTATCCTTTTTGGTGGTGGGGTGGGCTCCAGCTGCTGTATTGCAGTATATTAGCTGCAATCCTGTTTTCTCTGCTAGGCCTAAAACACATGCGAGGAACTGGCATATTTAACATGCTGCATGTGTAGCAGGAAGTTCCTTTTTCTCGGTCACGTTTTTTTTTTTTTTTTAAGTTATAAAGCCGTCGTCATTAAAACGTGACAGTTGTGCGAGTTTTTTTCGGTATTTGGTCGTCTATCGTTTACAGAGGGATGCTTAGAGAGCTGGTGACGAGCAAATGCATGTACATGCTAAACCTTGCGTAAAAAAAAAAACGTCGATTACCGTGTAAATATCAAAGCGGTAATTATACTGTTAAGTCCAGTTACCTTGATCTTGCTAACTAAGAATAGGTGGTTTAATATTTGAAAAGCACAAGAATTAGTCAGATTAGTCAGATGCACCAATATGTTCTTTGATAGACATTCCGAAAAAACGGTAGATAGTTTAATGGATGGTGGATAGATAAATTGATTGATTAATTCATTAAGGGAATTACCCAGATGAGTAACTATTAAAATCCTTTTCTCCTGATGAGCCGCCTAATGCTTTGAGATGATTGAGTACAACATTAGGGCCTACAGAGCACAATAGTCATGAAATGTACTAAAAAAGTGTGGCTTAGCCCTAAATGGTAGATGTTCTTGGATTCTTTTGGTTATTTTTGGTATGAATGCAATGAAATATCAGTGTTCTAAAATGTCCGAAATTGGTGTTATTATTATTTTTTAATTAAAAAAAGTAGCAAAAAAATTAGTTGTATTACTTTGTGAAATAAGAAGGCTGTAATCTAGTGTTAATGGCTACCTTAATAATAAGGTGCTTATCATACGTGATGTATTGTAGCTGCTTTCTTTTTTTATTATTTATTCATGCCTTTATTTATTTATTTTGGCCCATTGATATTTAGTTCCCTCGTTGCCCATGTCGTCATTGGGTTAGGGAGGACTGGAATGCACGGGTGGCGTGTGGACCGCAGCTCTGCCTTAAAAACGCTGTGCTTAGGTCAGACCTGCAGCATATCCGCGACAGGCAAGCATCCCATTCCAGAAGGGGCACTTTAAAACAAAGGGCACTTTTTTTCCTCCTCTGCCTCTCTTGTGACCGGCTTCGGGGGGGGGGGGGGGAGTGGGCTGAAATCCGTCCCACGGTTTCCTCTGCTCATGGGATCCAAGAGACAATCCCTGCTCGTGCGGGCCCAGGCCACACCGTCCCATCCTTAGAGCGCAGTAGGCACAAACTTCGGTAGTTACCGCCCAGAAGAAGGTGACCCCTGACTGTTTCCCAAAGGGGTGCACTGTGTCTCCATTTGGCCTTTTCGCTGCTGTGCATGCTGAACTGCTCCAGTGCTAAGACTTTATCCGGAGCAGATCCACTGTCCCAGAGAAGCGCTTGTGGGCTCTGTCCCATTAGATATGAAAGATATACCTGTAGTACTACACTAGTGATTTATCGCCAGCCGCCAATCCTGGCTTCCAGTGACCAGGGCAACCAAAAAAAGAGAAGATTCCTCATGTGGACGAGGTCCCTCGTACCGGCCTCGTCGCTCTACACCGAGGCTCGGAGCGCCTGACCATCCATTGAAACCCGCTGCTGTGTTGCGTTTCGGAGTCCGTGTGTAAGTAGTTGTTTTTAATGATGCTTTGCGGCCGCGCCGGGCCCAGGGCGCTCACCTTTTAGGATTTAAAGGCTGCGGCGGCTGACACACAGCTAAGTGAATTAGTTGCAGCACAATCTACGTCGATGTGGTGAGGAGGGTCGGTTCCCGTGGACAATGACGCGTCTTCCAGCGGTTTAGAGCTGGTGACCGGGTTCCATCATTTCCAATTCTGTCTCTAAATGCTCTTGTGACCATTGCACCCGGTTACATGGGCAGACCGCTACCGCGGTAAAATATACAGAAAAGCACTTTAAATTTTATGTGCACATGGGGTTTTCGATTCCCCCCCATGAAACCATAAATATTTATCAGAATAAATCTTATCTTACCTAAAGAGAGAACTTTTAATCTTGTTCCATGAAGAATTTATTGATTGAAATATATTATATTGAGCTTTATTTATAACCCAAAGTGTAATATCACCTGTTTTGTATTGTATTTTTTTTTATTATTACTTGTCTGTTCTAATGCTATTCCTGTCCGTGCTCGTCGGATTGGTTGACGGATATTTTATGGTTAGACTTTTCATGAACGGTGTCTCGAGTGCTGGTGACTCTTTAAAAATCATTTTCACTAACATTAATTTTAAAACATATTATCTGCACACTTATTTGACTGGAAATCATTGTTTATAGTGATTTCGTAATTTAGCTAGTGAATTCCTTTCCTGGAATGCCAGTAATCAAACTGATAAAAATCGAGTTGAAAGTCGAATGACTTCTGAGAGTCCAGCACCCTGTCGGATAAATAGGCACCGGGTCGCAGAATCAGATCCATGATCCATTGTGAACGTCCGACACGTGTTGCATGACCATATTTCTTTACGAATTTATTTTAACGGCAATGACTTGGCGAACCGTGGGGGATTAACGGCTTAGCTACTCATATTTGTCTTTTAAAATGTCAACATTACACACGGACTGTTTGAATAAAGAAGACGTCTCCATCCTTTAAGCCTTAACAAGAGTTTTATTACACTTTTTTTTTGTTAAGGAGCAATTAAATGTAATATCATTTTGCGTTGCCAGTAGAATGGGCACATAAATTGACACTGATATGCGCTTGCAGCGGAACATCGTAGCATAAAACCAAATAAGTTGTTCCTGAAAGATATCCGGTGTCTGAGACCCACAGTCCGCGGTTAATGACAAGGAAAAGCGACACAGACCGCAATTCGCCTCTTTAGATATATAACGGAGTCGTGTACGTGACGTGCTGTGCAGGTATGGATATTGAAGAAGCTTTGTTGTTTTATTTATTATTAGTATTATTATTACTATTATTCTTGCTATTATTTTGACTTTGTGTTTATCATGCATTTCTGCAGCAGTGGGAATTTAGAATTATAAATGTTTGATAAAGATTTAAAAACGGTGAAACAAAGTGTTTTAGTGTTTCTTGGGGTAAACGATTGTGTACAACATTAGCTTGTCCTCCTATAGTCATATATTATAAGACTCAAAACAAGAAAGCAATTGTTCTATATTCTAGCACTTTCTTTAACGTGTACTGTATTAGTTAATGTTCTACATGTATGGTACTGTATGAATATTCATTAATTGCCTTGTAGTGTTTGTAAAAGGTTGCAACGTGTAGGATACGTATATGAGAAATCCCATGGTTTTTTGCATGTCAACAGTTGGGTCCAAACGAAAAAAAATGGAAAAATACATTTTAAAAAGTGGTGCTATATTCTATAATATAATGGTGCTTCTGTGGACTCCAACTGCATGCATGCCGATTAGGAAGTAAAAAAATGGAGAAAAGGTTTAAAAAAAACTTGAAACTGAACATTTTGTTTGGTGACGGTGGTGGAGATAATGTCTTTCCTGTTCCGACAATTCAGTGTAACTGTAAAATATACGCTCACTGTGGTTATAAATGTCTACGCTTCGATGCTTTTCCGACCCCCACCCCCCCGTTTGTGTGTTCGTATTTGTTCATCTGGAGACCTGCCAATACTGGCACAAATTTGTTCCTGATGTAAGGCCTTTTTTTTAACAACAAAAATGTCTTTCGGCTGCCTGAAACCCCCCAAAGCATCGCTGCAGTCGCGCTCCCTAACGCGGCTCGTGACCGGCTGCTGAACCCGGCCTGTAAGCGCCCCAGTCAGCACATTCTGCAGCTAACCAGATCAGTGATGACTATTTACAGTTACCCTGCATTTGCGTCCTTTCCAAAAGATCTGTAGACAATCGTAACGAGTATGACAGTTTTCTATTGTTAGAATCGTATATTTTTTTCTTTCTTAAAAGCAGCTTTTACATGTAGCAGGCTGGCGTGGAAGAGGGTGAGGAGGAGGGGTGCACATATCATAAAACGGAAAAAATATAGAATATTATGACGGAGATTCACGACAATAGGCGCTGATTGTGAGGAATGCAATGCGATCGATATCACCGTAAATGCCATTACGTCATTTCTGTTCCATAGAATTTTTCAGCAGACGAAATCAAATGTTTGCCACTTCAGATGCATTTTCTGTTGTCACCATGATCACTTGGAAAGGAGGTAATAAAATGAAAATAAATGATTCTTGCTATTCTGCGTCTCAGTCCTGGTGTCTGTTTTTTTTCCCCTTCAAGTTCCACTAGAGGGCAGCATCACACGCTCGGGTGTCGCGGTGCTTCTCTGTAGACCTGCCAATACAGGGGTGTAGTGGTTGCTGAACGAGCTCATATCGGAGGCCTGACTGAGCTCACCAATGAATTTTGACCATGACTTGACAGTTTATATTTTCGAATTTCTTTGGGAGATTCTAAAAGACATTTTACATTCTAACAAACATGAAAGAAAGACAATTTGTTCATTAACAAATGTGTATTATTACAATTGCATTATGTATCATTACATAAAAAAAGGTTGTCTTTGTACAAGGATAGATTACACGTAATTACATTGAAAGGGGATTTTATATTGCTTCGGGTGCACAAACGAGCCAAATCACGTTAAGGTAACTTAATTTTTTCTTTGTAAGATGAGATAAGCGTTATTGATTCCCAGGGGAAATTCTGTTCTATTCTCAAATGATGCATTATCTTGTAACTGTTAGTAAGTGCAAAATATGGATTTATAATTTGTTATAATGAAATCAAATGGCATTACTATTCTGTCTCACGTTAAATTAGCAGACGCTGTAGGACCCACACCACAAGGTTGGAGAAACCACTTTTTTGTCATCATAAAAAGGGGATTTCCTGTGTTCAGAAATAGCAAGGCGTGCACACTGTATGCAAAAGTACTCACTCACATGATAAACTGTAATGGCCTTCTTGCAAACCCCTAAATCAAATTCAAAGAATTTTCTCCATGGTTTCTTACATCTGTTTGAATTATGTTGCAAAGGTATAACTGATGCATTTTCATATTACCTTTTTTGTCAATACTGGAAACAATTAGGACAAACGGTATTACTTCAAACAGATTCTCCATGTAACAATCCACTACATAGCACAAGTCTTCTGCAGCAATGGGAAGGGGAAGGCCCAGCTCAGCTGATGCACAAATGCTTTCCTTGGGACTTCCAGGTGCAAATGACAAAATATGTCCAGTGTTGCGAAGAGCATAATTGTTATAATGACAGTAAGTTTATTTAAATAGCACCTTTCTAAGGCTCTAGGCCCCTTTACAAAAGAGTGTGTGTATAACTGAAAAAAAGAATAACATGGAACCAAGGAATTGTGAAACACTGTATATAATGCAGTGGATATAATAGTCTCGATTTCTGTTGAGACATTCAAATGGTAGAGTCAGAATTTGGCGTAAACAGAATGAGAACATGGATCCATCA
>JAODKN010000114.1:1560229-1574894 GCA_026774425.1 Petrocephalus zakoni
CTTCGGCCACTGCCCAGCTCACACTGCACCCGACCCAGATGGCCCCTCCTACGGGTGGTGAGCCCATTGGAGGGGGGGACCCACGTTTCTCCTTTGGGCTGTGCCCGGCCAGGCCCCATGGGTGCAGGCCTGGCCACCAGGCGCTCGCCATCGAGCCCCACCCCCAGGGCTCCAGGGCGGGGCCCCGGTGACCAGCGTCCGGGCGAGGGAAACTATGTATCTCTGTTTTTACTCATCATAAGGGTCTTTTTGACCCTTATAAAAGCCATCAGTAGGCTATATATAAAATATCTATATATAAAATGACAAAAGGTTTTAATATATAACGTAGGATTTTTAACAATTCATTTCACAACTTCATTATTTTTTATTCAGTATTGCCGGATTTTAAGTCCATGTAAACAAAATGTAATAATTTGACAATTTGACAACCAGAGTATAATTTGTCTTTCCTATTGCTAGGTTTGCCAGTAAGAAACAAACAAACAAATAAATAAATCATTTTTAATAAAGGGCATCAATGTTCAAAATCAATGTTCAAAAAAGGCATCGAGAACAAATAGCTTGTCTTTCAGGAGATCACTGCGCAACAAACTGCCTGCTTAGTCTGGAGTTAATGCGGTGTAGTTTTTTGCTGAATTGACGTGCCTTTCTTCTGTCTGAGCCGCAGTTAGCACAGCTCTGCGACTCGCTGCCATGGCCACAGAGCAGGTAACCTTTGTAGCTATTTCAGAGCTTCATTCGCCAAAAAGATGAATCGAGCTGTAACGGATGTCAAACACAGGCACTGGAAGCTGGGCCTCCTGACAGGGTCTATATTAAGCTGTGACGTTTCCTTCTCTCTTACCACTTTTTCATGCATATAAATAGTTCGGTTATGTTCAAGTTGGGCATCACCCCCCCAAGCAATGTCAACTTACTCTGCAATATATTGGAAATGTTTGTCCAGTTTTCACTTTGTGAGGCTTTGTGAGGGTACAGATACACACGCACCCATGCACAGGATTGCACATACACGCTCACATGATTGCACATACACGTACACACATGCGCACACGCTCCCATACGCATGCGCACGCCCATCTGCCGAAACGAAACCTATTCCCCAACCCATTCTCTGTTTGCCCTGTTCTTATTTCAAGGGCGAGATGCCATGTTAGGCAGCCAAGGGTGCACACCTATCTACCCAGACGGTCCCATCTTTCGCCATGTGAGTCAGGTAGGACGAATTCCATTTAGACAGGGATGTAAGCAACTGCGGCTGTGAGTGTATGTGATAGTGCCATGCATGATCGGCTTTGTGTATTACTGTAATTACAGAAAACAAGTGTTAATGTTGAAACAAATGTTGTTATTGGGTTTTTTTATTTGAAATTTTCTTTGTGCACTTTTTTGTTCCGTCAATTTAGATAATACTTTACTAAAATAAATAAAAGATTCTTTTTTTATTCAATTCATCAATAATAAAAAAAAAATCGACAAGTTAATCGCTTATCAAAATAATCGTTAGTTGCAGCCCTACTTGTAACCAGTTACTGCAGATCTTATGCTCAGAATAGCACCATGCTCAGAATAGCTAGCTGCCTGGGACAGTGAACTTCGCAGGCCAATTAGATCCTAGTCACAAAAACAGCTAAACCATGCTGGCTTCTCAGGTTGATGTTCTGGGGTAAGACATGATGAAGACAGCAGATGATAGGAAGGGGATGGCACGCATGACGCTGGACGTTGTGGGAAGCTCAGCGCTAAAGCACTTCGTCATTCCCAAGAAGAGACGGCCACCAGGAACAAGTAAAAAAAAAAAACCTAGCTAAACTATGCAGCACAACAACATAAACTACACACCTAAACTAACTCGGTCAACTTATCAGAGAGACAGAATGATAACAACTGATGCTGCTTTTATCATGTTTACTTAGAAAAACAACAATCAAACAAAAAACTAAATAAAATTATTCCTGTCATTGCTACAAAAATATTTGTGTCATTGCTACACATTTTGCATTCATTCCTTAAAGGCATTTCCTCTATTGAATGGATCAGCAGTTTCATCAGTTTGCCACACACACATTGAGAATGATTCTTATCGCATGATCATATAGACACAAATACCGCCATACGAGGAGCACAGGTGCTGCTCCCTCAGTTTCACTTTGTGTACCTTCTGTTTCTTTTATTTTTTTCCAGGTTTGCTTGAACCCTGTCTGACAGAAAGCAGGGAATACTGCTGTATTCTGTCTATACTCAGCAACTCCAGGCTAGATCAAAGACAAGACTTCTTCTCATCCTGGGAGTGCCAGCATGTGCGGCTAGTTAACAATGACGAGCTTTTGAGGCAGTTTTTGGAAAAACGGTCAGTATATTTTTATAATCGTTCGATTTTCATAAATTTTTTTCTGGTATATAGCTCAGTCAGTCCTGCTACAACGCAACTAATGCACTCAATAAAAAAAAAAAAATAATACAAACAGTGATACCTGTGGCCAATAATTTAATTATATATATTTTAAATGAGAAAAAAATAATAATACATTAATAAATTATATCATAAACCTATCCTATGGGTTTTATGAGTCTCAAGAGAATTGCCTAGTAACCCCTTCAACCGAACCTGCCGAATTCGCTAACTTGTCATGAGTTGGGAGCAATGATGACCAAAACAACACATCATGAACCATTTACTGTATTTTCTGACCCCACTAGATGGCGCTCTTGGTTTGCTTTGGGGCGTGCTTTAAGCCCTTTTTTGAACAGAAAGCACCATCTAATATGGCCAAAAATATATAGCAAATGGTTCATGAAGCTTCATTATAAGCATAATTAGTTGGGAGTAGTGAGCCATGGTCACCACCATTTTAGGTTAAACACAGAGAATAACTGAATGCCTTGTTAACTAACTGAGATTTATCGTTTGACCAGGTCTGAGATGCGTTCAAGGGGAAGACAGACCAGAGAAATGGAGGAGAGGTTCTGTTTTTTAGCCGTGTCAGCCAAAGACATCAAGCATATTTGTCAACAGGGACTGAGGGCTGACGGCTCTGGGAAGCACACATTGGGAAACCCAGAGCATGGCGTATATCTGTACAGACATGCTGATGTTGCTCTAAGGCATAGCACCAACACAAACCTTATCATCTTTAAGGTGAATAGCACATGCACACCACACATAATAATACCTTAGACAGTGCTATAATATGCCTTTAAGATTCTGGTGTTGTTTTATCTCAAGGTGATTTTGGGCAAGGTGAAGAAAATACCACCAAGTTTGGGAAAGAATAGCTTTCAGGACCCAACAATACATTATGACTGTTACATTTCCAAAGACCCAACTGGACCAAAGGACACTCAGCTACAACAGGTCTTGGGCTCATCTGTAAGCTTAAAGCTACAACATAATATACAGCTTGAATTATATTTTTACATATTTAAAGTGATATTATATAACTGTGTTGATTGATTCTGCTTTCAGGTGTTTGCTTTTGATTACAATGAAAACCAGGAGCTCACCCCAAGGCCCAGGCAGTGCTTACCATACGCTGTGGTTTCCGTAGTTCCTGTGATTAATACTTTTTCTGCAGCACTTAGAAGTGGCGTGCCCTCACCTGTGAAAAATCCATCTACTGAAATGTTATTAGGTATACCTAATCAAAAGATTATTATAATTAAACCTGCTGTATCAACTGTATCTTTACTATTCCCAGATATGTATTTATATATGGGCTGAACACACAGGTGTTGCAATTATGTATGATATCTTATTGTATTGCTTCCGTCAGGCTCTCCTCTGAAGACCTGCACCGTAGCTGAAAGGTGGGGCAAAGGACAAAATGCCTCTGTGACCTTCAGACACTTGCGGACACCAAAAAATACCACGTATGGTCTTGAGTGCAATTTACTTGAAACTCCAAGCCAAGGAGATGAAAAATCAAATATTTCTGGTACCACATCATACTCAGCCCTTTGTAATGGAGCAGCAATCCAGCAGTCTGTCCAGCAACCCTGGATGTCTTTGCTTCAGTCTGCCAAACCCATTACTGCTTCAACATTTATCGATGGATGTTTTCCTGTTGACAAGCACACTCTTCTGTTGCCCCATCCCGTAACCACAATTCAAGAAGTTCCACATGTTCAAGGCTCAACCAATGAAGGTCGCAACAAGAAAAGTTTAAGTCAAGACAATCCATATCCGAATGTTCATTTATCCACAGCAGGGCTATTGAGCAATATTCACACAACAGTTTTTTCTTCGCAAACTATACGAGATCCACGACTATTCAGGAGAGGACAGAGTGTCATAAAGAGGGCACCTGCAAGGGACACAAAGCAGGAGACAAATTCCGAGTATGATGTCATGAAAATGCATGGAGATAAAACTCCGAGAAAGTCGGCCGATCAGAATCAAGTCGCTTCAGGATTTGGCAAAAAGAATGAGCCAGTAGAAAATCATTTTGCAAAACAGAAAGTAAACGAACAATCATCATCTATAGACTTGTCAAAGACGAAACTTCTGGAGAACATTACAGGAAGAATTCTATCTGTAGTGAAGGTTCCAGTAAAACAAACAAGGTTGTGGCTAGAAAAGACTTGTCTTCATGACAAAGACCTACAGGGCCACAAAGAGGGGATCGCTAAGAATGACAGCACTACATGCTATGCTAACTCACACAGTGAGGTCCCTACTACCATATCAGAAGCACTTCCTAATAATCATACTCCGATAGAGAATTCCAGTGACTACAGATGCCTAGAGATGGGACAACAGAGGAAAATCCATGATGATGATGAGAGTGAAGAGGAGATGGTCACAGTAAGACCAACCCATACAGAGAACATCCCTCTTCAGACTGAACAGGAACGCCACACAGATCATTTTGAACAACCAAGGGACAATTCGGAAATGCAAAATACCTATGATAATTCCACTAGGCTTATTCATTCAGCTCATTTAGGAACATGCAAAGATCCTGAGAACAATAAATGCAATACTGACTCTAGTCAAAATTCAGACATGATCCCCACAGATGGATCAATCCTTGGAGGAGAATCACAGAAAATCCCAAATTCTTTCAAAGCAGTTGAAGCAAGTGAAGAGGGATTTTTGTTTTCTCCAAACTATTTGAGTCATGAAGATATTGAAGACAGACATACACTGACAGGCAACATCAGAAGCACTTCAATATACAGTAATAATGAAAATGTGCCGAATGACAGCCCATGTAATGAAAATCCAAAATATGAAAAAGGCAAAACTGATTCCTCACAAAACAGTTTTATATGCAACAAGGTCACCTGCGGTATCCAAAAATCCCAAAGCAATTATAATGAGCCACAGGCATCTGACGTGCTGTTGTGCATTTTACACAAAAGAATGCAATTTAGTCAAATGTCTCTCACATCCAATCAAAAAGAAGAAATTCCCGTCTCTGATAAACCTTACCTCAAACCGATAATTCTTGAAAATTATCAAGACAACTTGCTTTCACCACTACAAAACAAATTCCCAACAAAAAACAACATTCTAATTACAATTAAAAATGACAGGAATGTTATTTCTCCTGAATCAGTGGTTCTTTCCAGGAATTTTCCATTCATAAGCCATCAAAAGAAGAACAAAAATACATTTTTAGGCTTTGATCACAAGTCAGTGAACAACTGCTCTGCCACTACAGGTGTAAATGAAGAACAAGAAAATTTACCAGATCTTCAGTTCACGGAACACATGGAAGAACCCTTGAACACTACTTTCGCTTATATTCCTGATGTACACAGCACAAATGGACATAATGTTGAACCAGTAAAGAAAATGGCTGAGAGGTACGGGAGGAAACTTTCATTTAGACACCGAAATCAGAAACGAAAAAACAAGATGACAGCCTACAAGCCGATTGTGAAAAATCTGCATTCACATGCATCTGCACTCACTAACTTACTTGGGAATCAACTGAAAGTCAAAGGCAGTAATACAGAACCGGTGCAAGAGAATGACGTGCTCTCATTGTATGTGCCTACGACGGAATCAGCCAGTATTTCTAGTCCTGCAGAAAACGTAGATGATGCAGTGGTCCAGAAGATTTCACCAGTTAGCGCATCTTGTAGTGTGAAACAGCCCAAAGAGTTCAATATTGAAAATGGAAATTGCCTAAGCAATGCTGTGGTGATAAACCACAGCATATCATCTCCACAGTCTACTGTGTCAGGTGTTTCCTCATCAGCGTGCAGGAAGAGTAGCTGGCATGCACGGAGGACTTCAAGTAATGGCGAAGTCAAAAAGACAGAGCCTTTAGATAAGCTAACGGGCTACAGGAAGTGGGCTGGTGAAACCAGACTGTGTCAGTGGGTGATAACAAGAAAACTGCTTACGTACTATACCAGAGGTGTGTGTTCTGTGTCTGGCTGGAGAAAAAACAAACTAGGCAGGAAGAAGAGCTTCAGAAGAGTGGGTCATTGGAGGAGGGGTCAATCTAAGAGGCTCATCAAATCGGTGTCGTTGAAACGGAACAAGAAAGCAAACAAAACAAATACCGATAACGATAACGATAGAGCTGGTGTTGATCCTTTGAAGACTGACGCAAACCATGGAAACAATTCCGATGGAAATGGGAGCAAAATAAACTGCCCTCTTGATACGGTACAAGGAGAGCTGGAAGAATGTCTGACTTTAAAGGCCGTTTGTTCCTCTCCATCAGGCACAGACGCTGGATCTCACAATTGTGAAGAACAGATTTGTGACACTGATGGTACACAAACAGTCACCATGCGCTCGACTTCTGAAGAGGCTCTGCTGCCCATCTCTGCTGTCCAAGAGCAGAATGAAGTCCATATGCATTCAGATAAAAATGGAGACCATATGAGCAGTGAGACACCTCAAAATGAAACTAATCCTGAAGCTTCTCCGATTGCAGTATTCACTACTGGAGATACAAATAAAATAAAAAATGACTCCTATGACTTTCTCAGAGAATTGCCTGAAGAATCACAGAAAGAGATCCACTTACCAAAAGCTACAGAAAAGGCCAAAGACACCACAACCCACACCAATGACACTTTAATATCATGTGAACCACAGGTCAATATGCTTCCAAATCGGCAGACTGTAGCTGACGTTAACATTACTAATATAATGAAAAAGTACAGGAGTTCCCCACTGAAAGATCAAAAAGAGGACAGTAATATATCTTCTAAGGTTATACTTATAAATAAGCTGAAAAACTTCTTGAATGGAGTCAAGCCTGAAAAAAAGGAATCAAATAAGCTGATCATTTTAAATAAAAGGACAAAGTCAACAAAAGCTCGCAAAAGCTTGCAAGGAATTGTTCAAACTGCAGCACAGAGAGCAAAACCGAAAGGCAGGGCTGAAGAGGAAAGTTCTGTATGGGACGCAGAAGGTGACATGTTCACTTCCATTGCAAGACAAGAAAACTTTGGACAAAACATTCCTAATCCTAAGCAAAAAATGAGCGGAAAAGGGAACTTTGGGAAATCAAAGGAAAACAGAAGTGAACAAGTGAGGGAACCATCATCCAACACCAGGTCTACTGAGAAAAAGCACAGAGTGAGTGACATTTCAGACATGCTGAAAGAGGCAGACGTGGCAGCTTCCATAGACACGCTCATGTCTCTGAGATCTAGATGTGAAGAGATGCTCCAGCACTTTATTTTTACATTTGAGAGCAATCAGAATATCAACTTCAATGAAGCTATTGTCTCAAGAGATCTGATCATAGGTCAATACCTGAATTGCCCTCCAAAGGCTGTACACTTGAAATATGAAGCGTTGAATTCGTTCTTTGAGTTACAAATGATGATGGAAGCCAAGCAGTTTGTCGAGAACAAGATCAGATTCTTACATGGACAGCCAACATTCAGAAGTTTACTGTGGTATGATGCCACTCTTTATGCTGAGCTCTGCAACTGGAGGATCATGCGTCAACAGCAGATGTCCAGATATCCATTTTTGCATGGAAACTCCTCTTGTGATGGGTGCAGTCGGTTGCATCACCATTCCTATATTCCCCTGTTATATCTTGAGCAGGAGAGATCTAAAGATACTTATTACATGTATCTTGTGAAAAGGAGAGAGAGTATGGAGAACCTGACAGCACAGGAACATAGGATAGATTCAGTGAACTTCCTTCAGTCTGCACCTCTAACTTGCAATGTTAATTTTGGAGACAGCATAGAAAGTTTGCAAGTGCTACAGAATTATCTTAAATTGTTTAGATTAGCTCATTTTAATTCATTGCAAGAAACGATTGAGACTGAACTGGACCTACATCTGTCTATCTTGTGTAGACTTCTTCATCGTAAAATGAACTACTTGGCAGGATCCATAGTGAAAGACAATCACATGTCCTGGTTTGGCTTTGAGCACCTTTTGTACGACGCTTCAAAGATTCTAATCTGGAAAAAACAAAAACCAGTGCTGAGTCTCAAGTCGCTAACAATGTCTCATGACGTGTGTCAACAAAGAGCAGGAGAGAATCGGGCTGGAACCTTAACACTGAGCACCCGGAAGCAGTCATTACAGAAAGGAGCAGCTGTCGTTAAGGCATGCGGCCCTCATGGGTCACAGAACAAGCGAAAGAGGAGAAGACAGGTGAGATTAATGCAAAAGGCCGTCAGTCTGTCACATACATACAGCGTAGCCTTTCACTTATCAATTCTATCGTTTTTCTACTAATGTAGGTCAGTTTATTAAATGTATAGTTCAAAAGGAATCTACTTTAATTAGTAATCAACTGATAAATGCTGCACCCAGGGAAACAACCATGGCAATCTTAATGCAAATCGGTAGTAGGTTACTAATATTGCGGTTAACATCCTGGTAAATAAAAAAATACAGTTAACATTCCTAGACTTAGAAAAGCTATAACATTTAAGTGTTCACATTTCTAAAGTAGCATTCCATTCTGCAGGAGCTTCTCAGTGTGATTTATATTAATGAAATGTGTGTATTTTATGACCTATTTGCTATGCCCGTTTGATTAATGTGTACGATGGAGCAGTGTGAGAAGACGCCCGTGGCCATGGTTGGCCTCCATAACACAACACGGTAAGGAAATATATTAATATACTGTAGATGTTGTTTCTCATTCATTTCCATATTGATCTTCCACTGGGAATTCTCTTTTGCTAGGAATATCATTTAATTTGTTAACAGGTGGAATGTTTCGTTTAACTCATTCGATAATGTATCACATGTCTTAGCTATGATATCGAATACAATTATAATACAATCATAATTAGAAATGCATATATTATTCTTGTTGAATAATACGAATATAATTTTGGAAGCCTATGAAATGTACGCTGGTGCTGGAAAGACCTCAGACAGTGGACTGGACTCATCAGTACTGATCCAAAATATCTTCCTTATCTGCTGACAGACCTGAGAATCCACTGTCAATGGCTGAGGAGGTCAGTGAGGCTGTGGACCATCCAGCCAATCATGAAATGGGCCGAGGATCCCATTCACACTCGACCGGACCTGTGTTCCACAACAGCGCCTGGTGCCAGACATCTATTGAGGAACAAGAGAAGAGCACACGCAGTGCACCAACTTGGGAGCACAGGGAGAAACCTTCTCCAGAAATGTTACCTGCCAATCCAGTCATTGCAACCTGGGGGTCATGTGACCCTCGTATTGAACAGTGGCGACCCCCCGCATGTGTCTTATCCACCGAGGTTAAAGCCCCAGGTGTGCTGACATATCCTGACATGTGGATGCATATGCAGAATGCTAGTCATACGAGGATGTCTGGCCCAGAGTATAAAACAGGATATCCAGCCGGCAGGGCACAATGGTGTCACTCCTGGCATGAGTCTCTACTGCAAAACCAAACCACGACAGATGTGTGGGGTGACTGGAGAAATGTGTCCCACCACAATGGAGGCTTGACATATCAGGGCCACCTGAGATCTGATTTCAGATCTTCTTATTCACTCCAGGTTCCTCACCGATTTGTCCCACTGGGAGGATTAGAAGTGCCCACCCCCCACTGGCCAGCTGTGCCATTCCTAAGCACCCCCCAGCCAGACCACTTTTCAGAAAACCCCACTGTGGCTAACCCCTTCTTCTTTACGGGAATCACCAGACCTTCACCTCCACCAGTCCAGTGGTAACTTCTGGAGCACCCCATGAGATTCAGTGCAAAGATTATCTTGCAAACTGAGTACTACAACTGCCAGCTTTTACCAGTGTCTCTTTATTATCTGCACTCTCATTCGGCTTCATATCGCTGTAAATAAGTAAATAAGTAATTAATACTCTGCGTAGACCCTAGAAATATACAGAATACTTGTGAAACAAAGCCTTACTTGCCATTTACAGAAGTACTTTGTGATGGCTCTTTCTTGCGTATCCCATCCTGTTCACCTCTGAGACACACATAAACAGGTGAAAGTGACGCTTGGGGTCTGAGCACAGTGCTGGCCATTTATGTATATATATTATTTATGTAATATCTTATGTATTAAAAATGGCATGTCATTAAAGTTCATGTGTGTGTAAAGAGAGGCATCCCAATACTTTTGGCAATATAGTGTATGTATATATATACATACTGTATGTGTATATGACCATATATTATGTCCAGCTAGCACTAATAACATAATAGAAACGATCAAGTAATACTCATAGACAATCATTAAGTAGCCCATCGTACATTACATATATAGTCTGTGAATTAGTATTGATATTAATAATTACTGTCTCTTACACAGTAGTTGCTTGCACAAGTCAGTTGTACTGTGTAATTAATAATCTCCCATATCAAAGCTGCCTGCGAGCACAACCCGGTAGAATCGCGCTACGTCATGAACACGGGAAGTCAGCCGTTAAAAAGTTCAGTGACAAAAGCCGCAAAGCCGACTTAAGTGGTGCCCTTAACGGGTAGAAGTCAAATCATATAAGAGAATTAGACAATATAAGGATAAAACACTGCAAAACAACTAACATGATACATAACATAAACCACTGAATCATTACATGACTTTACAAGCTAAGAGAAAGTCACGCACGAAAGTCTCCATCAGTTTATCTGCCCGGTTTAAGTCCTTATTAGAGGTAACGCTACATCAGCACCCTATGCGCTACTTTTGCATTTTGAAATGCTTTCATGGGTTAAAACACGTCTGTATTTTAGGTTATTTGTTATCTGACTTTTGTTTCTTTGTGGAATTCTTCATAATTAGAAAAAAGAATATCACTAAACGATATGGTGTCGTCTTAAACGATAAAACAAATAATATGCAAAGAAATGTAACATATATAAGAGATAATGAGATATAACCTGTTTTGTTTTTTTATTTGTGTATATCTAACAGATTTTATCTAATAATGTTAACCTACGTTATTAAATTGAGTGCCTTTATTGTAGGCTATACCGTTTATAAATATGATTCCATGAGCAACTAAGTAAAATTAGGCGTAATATTGTTTACATCAAAATTTAAATACGGACTTCCTGTGTTTCGGTGTTGTAATCTTAATAATAAACTGAAAAGATTGCCGCTAGTTTAAAACAAGAACGGCCGGCCCGAAAACGAGACCCCGACTTACCCAAATAAGACTCGTACAGTACTGTATTTTCGGTACAAAATTGTGTCGGTCCTCCGCACCGCTAGGTGGCGCAAAGACGTGCGGGGCGCGCTGAGTGGAGCCCCCGTCGCCTGCTAGGCGCCCTTTTTATTTGTTCCTCTCCGCAGTTCGAAATGCCATTGTGATGACGCAGGGACGTGCTCGGGCGAAGGCGAGCGGCCATTACGCGGCTCAGTTTCCCTACGAAGGTCGGAGGGAAGGGGGAGCTAAGCTAGCTAGTTAGCGTGGCAGCCAGCCCCTGACGCCACAGAAAATTACACGGGCACCTTCTTAAGACGCGCACTCGACGGGGAGACGCATGAACACCGGGCGGAATCTGAAATAGAGGGCTCCGCTCCGACCGAGAGGCTGCGCGACGCCGCGCCCGATTTCGAGTAAAAAAAAAGCGAATCGTCTTCGTTACCCGGAGGTGCGCGCGGCGGACGCCGGGTTAGCGCGGCTGCCGATAGAGATAGCGCGGAAAGGGGCGAAGGCCGTCGTCGGGCTGCGTCTAAGATGGACAATAAGGCTTTTACGAAGGAACTGGACCAGTGGGTCGAGCAGCTGAACGAGTGCAAGCAGCTGACGGAGAACCAAGTGCGGACGCTGTGCGAGAAGGTGAGCGCCGCCCGGGCCGGGCTCCCCTGCCACCGGGCCCCGGGGCCTCCGCGTAGCCGATGTTTGCGCCGCGGCGGCTGCTGGCCTGTCGGGAAACGTCTGGAAATGTGGGGCGAAGCAGCGGCCGCGTTTCCGCTGATGTGCGATGGATATGCGAGCTGCGTCTGCGAGCCCCGGGGCCCCTCGCACGGCTCTGCTGCCCGTCTCTCAGCCTGTGCCGCTCCGGGGGCAGAACCCCGTCCGCTGGCCGCCTCCATTCAGACGGAGTTACTAAAACGAGCGGATCCGTCGCACTCATTAAATCCCTCCGATGTGTGACGACTTAGACACCCGCTCGCTCGCGGTTATGAACTTAGTGCTTTTGTTTGCATGTTGCTATCCGTGGTGCAATTACTGTTTGATGGAGCATTTGCAGTTTAAATAGAATGGCTGTCTTACGAGCACAACAGAAGCCCCTGTTCACATCTGTGGGTGACATTTGCATGCATTTGCTTAGTCAGCAAGTCCACGATATTGTACGTGTTTGTGCATTGCTGATATTTGTTATTCGATTTAAAATATGACATACCGAAAATCTACCCGATATCTGAAAGTCATTTTATCATGCAAAGGAGTCTACCTGTAACATAATTTCTTATGAGAGTGGACAAATCTTCCTTAGAATGATTGTTATTGGGGGAACCTAATGTCAAGTAGCGATTACTTTTAATGGTTTTATTTAATAAACCTCTGTAGATGAATTATTTTGGGAAGTGTTATACTGGCAGCTTGCAAACGAGCAATCGGCAGCCCCATCCATCTTGTGCGTTCTTCTGTATTTGGTAATGCACTTTTTAAATGTATTGGGATTTGATAAGATGCCTGGGGTTTAATTTCCTAATGAAAGTTCCCATATTTCCCTGCTGTCTTGGGCAGCTTTTTTGTCTTGTGCTTTCTTGTGAAATATCTCCAAATTAATTTACCTTAATCTTATAAACTCTGTATTATTCTAGCTACATTTACATATTTAATGTGGAATAAAAGTTGTTAATCCTTTACAATTAAGAATGGTGAAAATTCACAAGAAAAATAATAGTTTGATTCCCATCTTTAAAGCTGCTGCGCATCGCTGATATATAAATGGGGGCCTCTTTCTAGACGTGCTCCTTGTTTTAGGCAAAAACACCAGGCTATCAAAATCGGTGCCAGTCCAGTGACTCCTAAACTTTTAATCACTGGCACATGGGTAGTAATGTACCACATTATAGTGAGGCGGATTGTTTACAAATTAATTATTCTAAGGCAGTCGACTCGAAGTACAGGGCCATTATTTTATGCTGAAACCTGACACCTACTGCATGGGTCTCCACTACAGGCTAAAGAAATCTTGACAAAGGAGTCAAATGTGCAGGAGGTGCGCTGTCCCGTCACAGTCTGCGGAGATGTTCACGGGCAGTTTCACGACCTCATGGAGCTCTTCAAAATCGGGGGCAAGTCTCCTGACACAAACTACTTGTTCATGGGAGACTATGTGGACAGAGGCTACTACTCAGTGGAGACAGTGACGCTTCTCGTGGCGTTAAAGGTAAGGATTTATGGCCCCACAAAGCTAAAAAGACCAGCTTTATGAATCAGTGAGCTCTGAATTGCATGAATGTGCCCAGTTGTTCGAATTACATAAAGGTCTCAGACTCAAAAAACACTGCCAACCATTGTGTATGATTGGCTTTTTTAATCTGTCATGCTTCTGATATTTTAAAGGCACAAAACAACATCATATTCCCGGAGTAAGCTCTTTCTATATATGGCAGAATAATAATACTTTATTGATCCCCACGAGGAAAATTCTCTTCAGCCTAACCCCTCTTGCTTTCCATGAGACGCACAGACACTAGCTTGGGGTATTACAGTGCAGGGTCAGCCGGTGTGCACTGGGAGGGGTGTTTGAGGGTCTTACTGAGCTACCCAATGGTGGCATCAGTCTGCCAATCCTGGGATTGGAACCAACGACCTTTGGATCACAGGCACAGAGGCCTGACTCCCGAGACGAATGTCACCTCCTCTTCAGTATCGTCTCCCTTCCACTCCTCCAGGTTCGTTACCCTGAGCGCATTACGATTCTCAGAGGCAACCATGAGAGCAGGCAAATCACACAGGTGTATGGCTTCTATGACGAGTGCCTGAGGAAGTACGGCAATGCCAACGTGTGGAAGTACTTCACAGATCTCTTTGACTATCTGCCCCTGACTGCCCTGGTAGATGGACAGGTGAGACTCCTGCTCCCATTTATCTATTTTCAACAAGCATGTGTCGCCTTCATTTTTAATAACCCCATGAAGAAAAATCCATACTATTATCACTCGACAAAGTGCCCTACAGAACAGTTTTCTTGAATATTTGCATAAAGTTGACCCTAATCATTAGAGTATAGTTTGATCACAAATGGGAAGCAGTTCTTTATGATCACCAATCTTCTGTCTTGGCAGATAT
>JAODKN010000114.1:1577319-1588009 GCA_026774425.1 Petrocephalus zakoni
TGCAAACTACCATTTCAAATCAAAAGGACCTGGATGTTAATGCGAAACGGCTGGATGAGTCTTTCAGTCAAGGAAACGAACCAGTCAGAGCACAAGAAGAACTGAACTTTTTAGCCAGACACAGGATCCTGTCAGATTAAAGTAGTTTTAAAACCTGAAGTAGCTCAAAGCGTCCGGGATGACATGGATCATCTGGTCACCCTATTTAAATGCTATAGCACCAAAATTAGTATGCAATTTGCTTTCCTTTCACGAAAACATATTTTTGTCTATGCCTCATTTTAATTTGTCCCTCCACGCAAACGGCGACACGTGAAAAATAATTGAAAGTTCCCGTTCACCATATACATTTGTACTGTGTTGACACGGCACGTCTATATGGGTTTTTTAAATGCATAGATTTATGCCGCAGGCATTTTTTACTGTGTCTAGTGAGTAAAAAACGCCACGCGAGACGAAGTGCATTCCATACACTTTCTCCTCTATTGTGTGTGGGAATTGTTGGGTCGGAACAAAAGTTTTCACGGTCGCAGTGTGAAAGCAGCATTATCCGTTTGGCACGGCCCGGTACTGGTCCACAGCCCTGTTGTTGGGGACCCCTGATCTAGTCCAATGAATTATTTTGGTTCTGATTTTTTCCCCCCACTTTCTTACTAGCCATAATATGCTTGATTTTAGTTTTTTTTTTCCTTTGTTGCTGTTATGGATGGGTGCACAACAGCCAGTGTGCTAGTCATAGCAACCTTAGCATTAGCAAGTTGTTTGTAGACCAGTTCTCAGGCGTCGAATGAGGTTTGTGGTGCTTTTTGCCGACTATCCCCCCCCCACAAGCAGTTTTATTTGACCATGGCAGATTGATTGGAGCATCCGTACTAAAAGTACCACTAAAACTGGATAAATGTGTTTTCCCCCCTCTCCAGGGATACAACTGGTGTCATGATAGAAATGTTGTGACCATCTTCAGTGCCCCAAACTACTGCTATCGCTGTGGCAACCAAGCAGCCATCATGGAACTGGACGATACTCTAAAATACTCTTTGTAAGTATTGTTGGTATCATCAATCTGACAGAGGAAGTTGGGTAATTTTATATTGTAAAGTCTTCTGCATGAATTATGGTCCCTTTAAGTAAGTATTGTTCTGCTCTTGTCCAGTGTACCTATCAGACTTTGGTAGAATAGCGGTGGTGGTGGGGTGTAACCTTTACATGCTCCAAACGCGTGGATTGGAACATCCTTACCTAAATCACTTCTGTCCCCACAGCCTGCAGTTTGACCCGGCGCCTCGCCGTGGAGAGCCTCACGTTACCCGGCGCACCCCCGACTACTTCCTATAAACCCCCCATGACATTTGTATGTGTAAATGTGTGTATATGTATGAGCAGGGTTACAACATGAAAGTACTAACATGGACCAAAATGTGCCATACTAGCGGTAAGCATTTAGTGCACACATACAGTTTGCCCAGCGTCTCAGTACTGCAACAACATGCCACATTTATCCTTCAGCTCTTCGGCTCAAGCCTCAAAAAGCCTACTGTATACGATGGTAGTAATGGGTTTTTCATTTTTCCTTTTTTTTCGGGGGGGTTCCTTGAACTGTACATTGAAGAGGACTTGCGTGACTTGCTTTGCTTATTTCAAATTTACTGGACAAAATGTACATTTTTGCGACAATTAGCAATGCCAGGCATGTGAAATATGGTATTATTTTTAATGTACAAGCTTATCAACCCCCCACTCTTCTCTAGCAGACACTATCCTGTTATGAATGCATAGTCAGAGGGAGAAACCTCTTCCTCTTTGGGAGTATATGCTGTCATGTAAAGAGCCCACCCTCCCTTTCACCCACCCACTGTTGAATCTTACTGTTTACTGTACTTTTTTCTGTATATTTGTCATGAAGTGATTGCATCTTCTTTGGTGTATTTGAACCAATTAAAGTACTTTTGATCATTAACAGTCTGTGGCCAGTGACCTGCTGTAGTTCTCAGTAAATAACCAACTAATGAGGTTGTTTATTGCAGTAAGTGTCCTTGGTGGTTTGGCAGTCCCACAATCCACAGCAGCATTTCTGAACCTATCCCACTAACCACTAGCTCACTGAGCAGGTAGAAGCTAGCTGTAAGTGTCCTAACATCTCCTTAAACCTTCAGTAACTTAAATGCTGGGTCTCAGACTGGGGAGGGATCCATCTCTTCCACATTGAGGACAGTGTCTGTGTCGATGCCAGCATCTTCCAGACTCAAGTCCTTTCCCATCTGTAGGGGCCTCCGAGGGTATGAGGTACAAATGGTGTAGATGTGTGGTGGGAATCCACTCTTCAGCATCCAGTCCAGGAGAACCTGCACAAAATGGTAAATGTCATTCTTTTTCACTGAATTACACTCCTTTGGACTGACTGGATGTCATGAGCTCAGATGGTAAAACTCAAGCTGAGTGCATAAAAATTTTAAACTAACAAAGGTACAGCGTACCATTGAGCTGTGTGATTTGAAGAACTTGCGCTGCACTGTTCGACCACCAGGACATCTCAGGACCACTCTCACAACCTAAGAAACGGATAAAGATTTTGAAGAGGCCAGTTATTCATCAAGTTTAAAAAAATTAAATGTGCCGTTTTACTTTAATTCCTAAGCAAGGCCAGTAAATGAGAAGTTATTCATTTAACACCAAGAGCCAGCTCGTCTCATGGCTGCTCTCGTTCCTAAATTTAGTACCTTGCTGACATGACATGCAAGTGTTGAAATGACTGAACGCAACAGAAGTTTACACAACTCCCAGTGCCTAAAATTAATCGGCTACTAAACATTCACAAAGCAGTCAAACTTTTTTTTCCCCCAAAATATTTTTAATTTCTGCAGGAAAACAAGTGAAATTATTTTTCACGAGTTTGGGTAAGATTAATCAAAATTCTCACAGCTCATGGAATCCTAAGAAGCAGAAATTCAGTAAAATAAGAACACTTGTCTCAAAGGTATTTATTTCAGTGACAGCATTTATAAATGCACCCAAATACTCAAGGAGAAGGTCGAATACCGGACCCTAAATAAAAAGACACGTACCCCCTCAGCATTTTCTGGTGGTTCATCTGGCACAACTACAACCTGTTCAAAACAGGGAAACAAATTTGGTTATATTCCAGTGTCAAAAAAAATTACGGTAAATAAAAAACATTTTCGATTAAGCGAAGGGGCAAGCTTTTAATTGCGTAGTAAGCAGAATCATTTTATCTGCAATTTGAGCTTAAAAATGTCATTTAAACTCTGAAACTGTGAAATGACAGGTAATTACTCTCCCCCCAAATCAAGTTCTGTATTGATTCTAGTCTGCAGTTGCAACTGCTGTATCTCACTGTATATTATAAGGGGATGCAGAACTGCCTGGCTATGCTCATTCCACTTACACAACCAGTCTGTCACTGATAGTAGGGATGGGTTACTGCCATGAGTGAGGGAAGAAGGGAGCGAGAGATCGACTGGCAGATGGGTGCAGCGTCGGCAGTAATGCGGACGCTGTACCATTCTGTCGTAGCGAGAGAGCTGAGCGGGAAGGCATAGCTATCGATTTACCAGTCGATCCAAGTTCCTACCCTCACCTACGGTCATGAGCTTTGGATAGTAACCGAAAGAATAAGATTGCAGATACAAGCGGCAGAAATTAGTTTCCCCTGCAGGATGTCTAGGCTCAGCCTTCGAGATAAGGTGAGGAGCATATTTCCTGGATCAAGTTAGAACCGGCAGCAGCCCAACCGTTGTTCACATTCCTTGGTGTGTGCCTGCTTTTTTAAAAAAAAAACTAAAGAATCCATCTCTAGCCTGACTAAAAGTTAATAACAATTGTCAGTGTCAGCTCAGGAATATTAGAAAAGACTTAAAGAGTTTAAAAGCGAGCCGTGAAACTGGCTGCCTTTGTCCAACTTGGCCCACATCTATAGTCTGTCTCAGAGATGAAGTACCACTTGTCTTCACATTTTATTTTGAGGGCAGCAGTTACTCTGTGCGGCATCTGTCTTTGTCCGACTCAAATGTCCCCTTGGCCTGGCTGTGCCCGCAGGCGGAGGGGATCCAGATACTGGATCGCTTACCATCTTTTCTTTCGGAACGTCAGCTTTTAGAGGGACACGGCTGACGGATTCTGGCAACTTCCTCCTCCGGATGGCCTTCGTGTTTGGGGATTCATCAACATCCTCGTCCTCCGGGTGTTCCGTGGAAGGTTCCCCCTCCTGCAGTGGCAACAATGGAGATGAACACCGTCATGGACGGTCAAGAGCTACCAAAAACGACAAACAGAAGGGGACCTGGCAGTCTGTAGCATCTGGCTGAACCTATAATGCTCAGTGTAACAGTCAACACCTCAGGGCCCACGGGAAAGCTCCGCTAAAATTGCTAGCTGCATGTATAGGTGGATTTGTTACTTACAGAGGTGTTAACACGATATTTAATCACAGCAAAATATAGTGTGCCTGCTGCACTGTTTCCCAGACGGGTCCTTGGGGACCCACAGACACGTTTCTGCCCCCCCAGCTCCCTGACAAGTCCACATTTTTGCTCCCTCAAAGCTCCCGGTAGAGCAAAAATTTGGACTGTCTGGAGGTCCCCAAGGACCAGATTGGGAAACACTGACCTACAGGATAAATTAAAATAGGGACATACAGAGGCTGGATTCAAACCCCCTACCCTGGCGGTGCAAGGCGACAGTGCTGCCCACGGAGCCACCAAACACTAAGCCCATACCCCCACTGGCTGTCCCTGTGTCAGTTTCCAGGCCTCTCCGGTCATGCGGTAGAAGTGCTGCTCCTTCCCTCTGAGACGGGCTTCCCGGCGTGGCTTCAGCACAGACTCCTGATAAGTGGAGGCCTGACAGGTAACAGGAGAAGAAGTCGCAAAAGGAATAAAAACAAAATGCTTCAGTTCATCTCTTTGTCATCCGACTAACAGGGTAACAAATACTTTTTCTTTCTGCAATATACAGTGTATGCTTCTCTGTGTCTTACTACAGACACCTGCAGCAGATGATTTGGGAAGGGATGTCATTCCCGATGTTAGCAAAAGTTCCATCCCCCAGCAGAGAGAGTGCTGTGTGTGTGGTGAGCATACTTTTGGTTAGTGCTACAGCGCTAGATAACAGTGTGTTGGCTGCTGATTGGTTACATGTGGCCAGGGGTGTGCCCCCCTTTGGGCAAATCTCCCTGTTAAAAATTAACCAGTCGCCTACTGGATATCTGTACTGCAAAGTCCACAAACATGCTAAGCCTTCTGGAAGCATAAAGTAGATCGCAAAGGTAGTGTGGGTAGATTGCGCTACATTGCGCTACATGTGACTTTGTCACATTAGGTTACCATAATTACTACTTAGATGCCTTCTCCTCTAACGCGTCACCCGGCAGAACACACCAATGTATTGCGAGCTAATGCAAAATTCCAGCGAGCAAAGTGACCCAGGTATCGTTCCAATTTATAGCTACTAAAAAGGGATATTAAAAATGAGTGGGGAGCCGGACCAAGTAAGGAACCATAAATGTATTGGATTGTATTGTGCTGTAAGGGTTCATGCAGTGATGCAAGGTTCGCCAACATATACTGTACATATAAATATGAAATACATAATATATAACACATATTTAGCATTTTTAATGTAGGTAGATTTGAGATTTTGAACTGGTCATTTTAAAAGTTGTTCACAAGCCGAAAAAGTGTGGGCACCCCTGGCTTACAGTCTGTAATCCATCCAGCACTGAAGTCTCACTCACATTATGGTGCATACAGCATGTTACACGCCTTAATAGAACACCGTTAGCTGCATGCTCAGGTGCACCAGGACGGCTCCACATCCGTACCTTCTCACTGTGCCTCTCCTGCTGCTCTTTCCTGGCCAGCTCTCGTTTCTGACTCACATCTTCATCTGGATTTAAACAGAACATCTGCATACACTTCATTTACAGGAAAATTATACATTTAAGTATCACCTTTTTCTATTAACTATATATTATATAAACTGGTTTGTTAAACCTTTTCATCATACACCATGACCTATTAGTTTTAATATAATATGGGGATTCACATCAGGACAGGAGGTTAAACTTAAGTGCGTCTTGCACAGGCCAGGGGTGGTCATCATTTCGGAATGGCCCTGAAACTGAGACACACTTACCTTCAGGGTGAGCCTGGTGCCTGGCCTGGGATGGCAAGTGGGACCTCAGCCTGCCATACAGCAGCGACAGAAGCCAGCTGCACAGGACGAGCAGGAACACAGCCCGTCCCATCAGCAGCAAAACAGCTTTAAAATCTGCAATAAGACGTGCAGATGCTGGGCCACAGTATGCACCTGATCTACGTCGGGCAAACAAATAGCTGTCCCGCCTTAGAATGATATAGGTTATGCAGAGGACTCACCCTTTTTGTAACTCCTCATGTACACAAAACACAGAACGCTGAGGGACATGATTCCGAAGAGCACGGCGGCCCTGGAAGCTGCCATTGCTTCGTTTATTAAAATATTTACCGATATCTGACTATTTCATTTGCGCCGATGCATATGCAACCTGTGCAGGCAGTTAAAACATCAGGCCATCCGGGTTTAAACAATGAAATTTATCAACAAGGTCCTGTTTAGAAGAGGACTGTGCCTTCCGGAAGACATGCGAAGCAGCCCTACTGCGCATGCGCCATTAAAGGGCTGACGGCACCTTAAAAACAAAAGGAAATGTATATTTCTTGTATATTGTATATGTATATTTTGAGATCCCTCTCACTGCGACTTGGGGAAGGCGCAGTTGGATGCCCATCTTATGTCGACAAAAAATTAATAATAATACGTTTATATTCTAGTATAATTCCAGAGCTATTTGTTATTTCGCTGTAAGTACTTTCTGCTAGACACACTAATATAAATATACAAATTCTGAGAGACGCGGGTGGTTGTATGTGGTTGTTTTGCTGCTAGTCACTCTCTTCCAACAAGTAGCTACCAAACCATAACTAGGTAAAGAACTTCTTGCTGATAATGTAGCCTCAGTGCTGCCTAACATCCATTCATCCGTAGGGTTGGCTGGCGTGGGATTAGGAGACGCGCATTTACATGCATGTAACAGTTTCTATTGCATTGTAATTAGCTTGTAGGGTTTGCAAACCACCCCGACGCTTTTGGTGTAGTGTAACACCATACAGGTGGCAGGTGTTTGACTCTTTATTAGTATTTCTTTTTTGGGATTATAGTTAGTGTAGGGATAGGACAAGATAAGCTTCTGCTTCATCCTATCCCTTTTCGGACAGTACTGAAGGAATTATCATTGTGTACACTGTAAAAAACCGTATAATGTACTGGTAATTTTCTGGTAATTTTTACAGACATTAGCAGGTGTACTCGCTCCCACGATGCAACGTGAAATTCAAATTAAAGGGTAAAACACCTGTGAAAATGTATACGGAAAATTCCTTTATATTAACACGGTCCATTGAACTCCATTCTCCATTCTACGGACTTTTCTTACAGTGTAGGAATATGCTCATATTGAGCCATACCTTTATGTTTGGATTTTTTTATTTTATTACTTTTTGGTTGATTTATGTCTTTAGATCAAGTTTTCTGTTTTGATGTTTTGTTGTATTTCTTCCTGTTTGAAATAAAGGTTATGATAAAAAACAAATGCAGGTTTATAATGGAATAATATATATTTGCCGTAAGGATTCTTGCATTGCGTGAATATCACGCAAAATGCGTGAGAGCTGGCAGCCATCCATCCATCCATCCATCCATCTATCCATCCATTTTCTGAAACGACTTGTCCCGTTCAGAGCCTATACATCCCATAGGGTATACAGGCGCAAGACGTGGAACAGCCCAGGACGGGGGGCCAGCCCATCGCAGCTGGGGTACTCTCACACCAGTCTGCTGCTTATACAATGTAAAACAGATGTGGAAAACTGGGGGGTGTGCAACCTCGCTTTCCCGCTCATTTAAACATACTGCATGATCGTAATAATACTTTTAAGCATGCAAGCGACCATTGTAACCGTTCCCCATTGTATAAAAGATATGTACACATCCGGTTGTTCAGCAATCCAGTTACTGGAAAAGTTCTACAAGAACACTATTTATTACTATTTATCTGAGTATTAATTACATTTAATAATACTTGAAGAATGAAGAGGTTTAATATATGTGCTTTAATGATAGCACAGTAAACGTGATCTACGTGTCAATGAAATCGCAATTAATAAACATTTTATTGAAATAGTTATTTGTTCTTAGTCTCGAACAATTACAAGCTCAGTTAAGAAGTTGCCTACTACAGAAACCAAGGGCGGTGTGTTTGCACTGAGCTGTTGTCCCTGGGTAAGGAGCCATGCTGTATGATTTAATTTCCTACTGATGTCCCATACATTTAAATTGACTGGACAATTGGCTGAATTCTGACTCTCCTTTGATCTAATTTTTATTTATTTTAATTATCCTAAAGATCCAGATAACTGATGCATAGAAAAAGACATTTTTGGGATGTACCAATATGAAATATTTTGGAGTATATTAGTATAGTAATACTAATATATGTGCTGTATATCAACTTCAAGGTTTCAGTGTCAACCAGAATGAAGGAAATGACTACTACAGAGTTTTAGCTTTAAAACGAATGTCTAAAAATTGAAGTACAGGAAAAATATCAGTCTACGACCTGAAGTTATAGTACAGACAAAGACAGGCAAAGATAGACAAAGCAAGCTGTATCAAAGCCTGTGCATTCAGCCAGTCATTGCTGCATGTACCACAAATGCCCCTGAGCCGTTAAATCATTACAAAGCCAAAAACAATGTTTGTTTTTCCATTAAGCATGTATTTTAGGAGTGAAACGAAGATGAGAGAGAACGGAGAAAAGACAGCATGGAGACAAGCCAGAAAACAGCAAGAATCATTTTTGAAGCAGTAGGAAAGATACCATCTACCAGACGCCATTTTAGTTCTCTGTGGCTTAAAGGACGACCAAGTACCATCGCTAACCGAGTTCTGAAAACGATCAGCTATGCCATGTTATTGCAAAAGCCTACGAAAGCAGAAAGATGGAATACTGCCTATAGGCCATACTGTGTGTACCCTAATACACATGGGATTTTCAGGAAACGCTATTTGTAGCTGACACTTTTATAGCGACATACATGTAAACAAATGACAAAAAACCAACAACACAATCACTTGCACTCCATAGTTTTAATCAGGTAAGGCGCTTGTGAAGAGCATACAATACTCTTGCATAAAAATACAATTCTTTCATGCAAAATATTGCCCATTAAGATTAGTTTGGGGCCCCCTGCAGTTCAGGGCAGGCTACTGCCCCAGTAAGTCCGGACCTGCTGATTGGTTTAGCAGCCAGTGCTTGTAGAAGTCCGTGAAGCGACTGAGGCCAGCTTTACTGTGATTGGTGTGTGAATGGTGTGTGTGTGTGTGTGTGTGTGTGTGTGTGCTCTCCATCCTGGGTTATTCCCTGCCTTGTGCTTATCATACCCAGGATAGGCTCTGGACCCCCTGTGACCCAGTATAGAACAAGTGTTATAGATATATGAATAAATGAATGTATGGGTGGTTAGCTAGATAAGTGAGCAGCACTTTTGATATTTTTAAATTGCCATTTGTTTATGATTCTGTTCATGCCTTGCAGTGGACTAACATCCTTCTGGCCCATGCCGCTTGGGATAGGCTGCAGACCCCCCCCCCCAAGATAGTTGGAAATGACTCTGCATGTAATAAAGAAAAATAAAGCAGTCTAAAATGGAATAAGTACTGAACACCAAAACTGTGGTACTCATTATTAGTTCATAGATCACAGTTAATCAAAAATTATTAGATGATAGAGCTAGAGCAAACTGTAATCAAGTGCTTTTGTCTACGGTAAACATGTTAAAAAACAGAAGTGATACAATGGCAAAAATAAGAATACCAGATGATTATGCATGATTTCAGTTCTGACTCATAGAGATCTCCAGATATTGTTCATCATGGATGTGTCTTGTGGCTGGATCATCAACGATTTGACGTGAAGCATCTTTGGTAATTTGGCACTAATCACAAAATGACATTCTCAAATCGAAATATCCCATCAGAAGACCAAGGGTTTCGGCTTCTCCCACGGAAACTCCTCTCTCCCGAAGTGGCCGTAACACGCTGTCTTCTGGTAGATGGGCCTTTTCAGATTCAGCTCCCTGTGAAAAAATATAGGGCAGAGAGGTATGGAGACAGCAAGGTCTGAATACGCTGTGTGGGTAGAGCCAGATGCCTTACTGGTAAAGCTATTAATAGACATGAAGCTATCTGCTCAGAACAAGCATGGCAGAGAACACGCAGCATTGTGTGGTGGGCGATGCTGCCTTATAGTTATGGAAACGTCAGACTCTTTCTGGGCTCAGCATGACCATGGGTGAAATCGTGCCATTTATTGACTTAAGACTTAAGTGTTTCTCAAGCCAGTCCATCGTTTTACTCCCTCCAGGCTCCTTGTCTGGTTCTTGGAGGAAGCAAAAATGTAGACTGGCTGTGGGCCACCAAGGACTGGACTGGGAAACACTGACTTTAGGTATCAGTCAGTCGGCAAACTTAATAACGACGAGAAAGGTGATCTGTTCAGTTTCAGTAGAAACAAGAAGTACATATGAACTAATTGATCAATCCATGTAAGAATCATAATTTCATATCTGGTTGCTGA
>JAODKN010000114.1:1617996-1635032 GCA_026774425.1 Petrocephalus zakoni
AAGCAACTAGTTCTGTCTGAACTGTTAGACCGTGAGAGGGTAACCCTGAGTCAGAGCTGCCTTTTTGGGTCAGGTGGAAATCGGGGCCGGGCGAAGACGTCTGTACATCCATCACTGGTCATGTGAACGCTGATGGTCTAAGAAACACAATTTTTTATTTACTTTTTTCAATTTTTTAATAAAATATTTGTTTTGAGCCATGTTGTCTTGGATCGTTGTGCAGATGGTGTAACTTCAGTGCATAGGACTTATTAAAGAGTTTGTATCTGAGATTTTCAGTGGTTTAGCGTCTTCAGTTTCCATCTCTAATTCTGCCCATAATGTATTTTAACAGCAGCACAACTTGAGATGTAATTGAGCCTGAAATGGTCATAGACGGCCTTTCAGAACAAGCGTGCACAAATAATAGTTTCTGTACTGAAGGACAAGTTACAAAACTCCCTGATAAATGTTTCTTCCACAATTTACTGTTTTACTCCTTGGGTTTGTGACTTCCCTGATTTTAGTGATTCACTTGCCTGTGGAAATCTCACACTATTCCAGGGGTACTCAAATATAAACCCGAAAAGTCCACTTGCCAAACTGTCAACGATTCGGAAAAATTACAGTGCTTGTCAACCTTTGTACCGCAAAGGTAGTACAACTTAGCATATAAAGGTTAATCAGCGCAAATGGACGTAAAATAAGTAGACATTTGACGCATGTATTTTTTTTAAAGGTGAATGCATACCTGAGTACCAGTTATGTGTGTCGCTGTACATATCCACCTGGGCACAGAGCCCGTGGGCAGTAGATAAGCTATCTGGCTGGAGTGAGACAGTAACGTTGCCATAGTGATGCTCTTACAGCTGCTGTGATTAGATTGATGTAAACCAGAGTCCGCCTAATTGAGTATTCCACACTGTTATTTTTATTTCTTTTTATTAAATAGAAGATGAGTAGAGCTGCATCTCTTAAAGAAAAAAAATTAGGGAATCTCTGAATGTGTGCGCTATTAAAAACTCACTTAGATGATAGTTAAATTAGCATACCAATTTAGGTGAAGATGCGGACCAGAGTCCACCTATTGAGTAACCTGGCACTAAGCGGTTTCATTTGCTTAACAGACCAATGCTGCAGGTTATTCTGAACACATTTGGCCAAGTAAGGAGAATAACGAGTCATTTTTTAACTTGTGAAAAACCTAGTTTAATTTGTACATGTACTTCATAGCAAAGGAAGAGTACAACGTGCATGAAAAAAATACTGTAACAATTTTCCTTTGGATTTTAACATTGCACAATGCAAAAACAGATTATTAATTAAAGCTGGAAGGCAGGAAAAATGCCTACCAAAATTTCCACCAAACTTCAAGAAACTCACACAAATAATGAATGAACCAACAAGGTTGATCTAAACCTTGATACAAGGGTTATCATAATAAAATAAGCAGCAAAATAATTAAAATTGGTGTAATAAAACCCTAAAAGACATTCAATGAAACCTGTGTAAAATATTTGTGGGTCTAAGACCACAAACCTCTGAAGAACTCTACAAAGAAAACCAATTTCCAAAAAGCATTACAAAGACCTGTTATGTAACAGCGGAATGCCATTGTGTTTTGGAATTAAGGACAGCATTTTTTACTTGTATTGGGTGACACCAAGCCTGATTAATTTTAGACATTCAGGCTGCTTTTGAAGGACTCTTGGAATGGTCAAAATTGTGTTAGAACAGCAGAGGTAGATAAACTAAAATGGTTTAACACAGACATACTTGAAATATAACTACAAAAAGTGCTCTAAATAGTAACTGTGAAATAACAGGAAGATTATCTAAAAGACAAGATCGATTATCTAGTGTTTTAATCCTTAGAATCGTATGAAAAATTAGTGTGGTCTATAATGTTGGATTTATTTCCCCTCAAAGGACATGCTTATTTGTCATTTAGTTATAAAAGAGTATGATTGACCTTGTTAACGTCCTTTCCGCCTTCTTATTGGATGAGATGTACAACAGTTGTACCCAAGATATCTAACAAGAAAAGCATGCAGTTGTAAAACCCCAGAATAACACACAGCGACTGACGGGAATAAGGCAGTGTGACGAGGACGTGGGCCAGAGGACGGCCCTACAGCTGATCGGACTGGAACTCCGAGACTTCAGAGAAGGTCTCAGACAGGCTCAGCGGCGGCTCCTGGTCGAGACTGCAGACAATCTCAAAGCGGTAGTGACGGAACTCGATGGCGAAGGAGCTTAGGAAGCCCATGAAGAACATGACCAGTGCCCACTGCGTACGGGCGGCATGTATGTGCAGACCCTGCGTCATCAGCCCGGAATCTGGTGGAAGTTTCGTCAAGGTCACGTTCCGTCAGAACACACAGAACCTTCCAGACTGTATGGTTGGTTTTCCAGTGCACCAGGGACCGTACTTCTGGTACAGTACTTTCGGTACTTTCCTTTTTCCATTGACTTCCAGTGGAGTCCCAGTACCAAAAGGTCTTGTACCTAAAGTACCAAAACAGTTGGGGCACTGTTTTGGTGCTTCAGTGATTTGGGGCGGGACTTGCAAATGCTTACTCTCGATTGATTATGAAAATAACCAGCCTCCAAAACACAACACAACCGCCATCTAGAAAAAGTCTCAGAAACTCAGAAAACAACAATAAAAAGTTTTTAAAAAATAATAATCTATAATAATCATGGACACATGAAAACACCGAAGCAATAAAAAAGTAATTTTTGATATAATACTAGGGCTGTGCAATACTGGGAAAAAAATCTCAATGTGAGTAGTTGTAATAAATATTGGGATTTTTATAAAGCAAAAGAGGGTTCAAAATAAATTTCTCAGAAACTTAAACTGCAAGGATGAAAATGATAACTCAGAAATTGCACGTAGAGCTCACACAGAAACAGCGGCTATAAACTTTAAACTTGTTTTTGAAACATAAGGTCGGCTAGGCTAGGCTATGCTTGTTAGGTTAGGTGTATTGTATTAGAATGCATTTTAGCCTTACAATATTTTCACTTTAGGATAAGTTTATCAGAACCTAACCCATAGTAACCTGGGGAGCAGCAATATTAATTTCCAACTGTCATGCAAGAGTGCACATTTGCATGTACTGCATGAAAACAACTGGTTATGCTAAATTTGATTTAAAACCTAATGTTCTACCTAATGTTCAACACGTTTTTCAAAATAAAATGTGCTTTAATGTGATAATTGTCATTTTCTTCAATTATTAGGACTCCTAAAATACGCTGCTTCTAAAATGTGTTTGCTTGAGCCAGTTGAAAGTATGGTACATGTGCACGTACATGTGTACACCTGATCAGGGTGGTACTGCCCCTACCTCATTCTGAGCGAGGTAAAACCCAGGATGTTGGTATTAATATCGCGCATCACCCAGCCCGATATTATACTACAGCCATATTTAGAATTCAGTACGAAATACCCCGAGCTTTATGATGTCATTCAGCGCTAGTACCAACTCTTATGCCAGTGGAAAACCAACACGTTAAAGTTAAAGTGTGGAAGGAAAATGTAAAGTAATGGTAGGCTACCTTTAGTAGTGGAAAAGCAGCCTGAGAGCCCTCGGGGGTTCACATGGGAAGGATACATAGCAGTATGCAGGAGCTGATGGCCCCAGAGAGCAGGAACCGGGGGATGCCAACCCTCCGGCCCTCGTTCCTGAAGTTGACCTTCAGGGTCAGGAACGACTGGAACCAGCAGTACATTGTCCCCAGGCCAAAGGTCATCGAAGTGCCCACATTGTGCAACCTCTCGTCGTTGGACAGCTGCAGTGATTTACAGTTACATGTCTGACCGAGGTCTGCAACGATTCATCTGATCGGGTCGCTACTGATCAACAGATAAGGAAACCTAAATTTCCAAATCCACGAATAAACAAGTATTTCTTCATCATGTAAAATGCTCACATCTGTGTATCGGTGTATACTTCTTAAAGGTATTCCATACTACTGCATAAAAAAAAAAAAGTTTATGCACTCCATCCATCCTTCCATCCATCCATCCATCCATCCATCAATCTGTCTTCTAAAACCTCTTATCCCATATAGGGTCGTGGTGAGCTTGGACACCCTGGATGGGATGCGTTAATGTAATCAAAGAAAGAGGTGTCAGACCTGGAAGTTGCCCACTAGCGTCATTCCGAAGCAGGCCAGCGACATGGCCACCAGGCTGATGATGTTCATCAACGGCTTCTGAACCTTGGGCTTCAGCTGCAGGTATCGGAGGACACCAATGATGAATGCTAAAACAGAAAGCAGGATTCACTTAGGGACATTTAAAAAAGCACCGGAAGCTACAGCATCCTCCACGCATCCCACCACTGTAGCTACTGCCCAGTCATAGATAGAGGGCAGATGGCATAAGTGGTCGTCGTGCTCAAAGAGGTGACTGATAGGTAAGAAAGCCAAAGGATCATCATGTAGAGTCTGAGGTTAAACTGAATGCCACTGGCTCTGTGGATGTGGCTGAAAATGTTATTGAAGGTCAGCTGTGATGCAACAGTTCTGCAGTGACAATAGAGCTGGTATTTAGGATTGAGACAGGACAACAAAAAAAGCAGACAAACATCTAAACTCACTTAGGCAAGGGCCTGCTTCAAATGTCGAGCATTAACTGCCCATATTCCAAGATTGCCTAAGTGAGTTAAATCACATTGATTTGGCAGACAGTTTTACCCAAAGTGACGTATGTATTTGAGAAAGCAGAATCAGACAGTCCCTGGAGCAATTGAGGGGTGTTAGGGGCCTTGCTCAGAGGCTTGAAGGTGACATCGCTCTGCAGACCTTGAGATACGTGCCAATGATCTTCCAAACACAAGCACAGCCTCCCAACCTGCTGAGCCACCCACTGACCCCGATTATCAAATCTCATTCATCAAGTCTGAGTAAAGTGTAATATACATTTATGAAGAATAAAACTCATTATTCATACCTACAAAAGCAGCCATGTTCATAACTTGGCTAAAGACGCAGCTGGCTGGTGGCGCATCACCTGCAATGCTAAGAAGGACACAAAACGCAAGTAACACTGCACCGTCGCATTTCCCGGCAAGCATTTACTGCGAGCGCTGCAGTCAAGGCTGGGCCATTATGTACCTTACATATGGTGGGGACAAGGATCCCGATTTCCTAGGACAAAAACCAAAAACACAAGCTTTTGGTACAGGTTTGAAACAGCAGAAACAAAGAGTTGTGATTTGGAAATGGATTAAGGCTCTTTAACTGAAGTGACGCAGACACAGGGAAGTGTACATCATTTAGAAAATGACCTTACTTGTATTCTGAGTTGAGTGATGCTATTTTCCCATCCTCAACAGCAATGAAGTACCTGTGGAAGATAGTTATAACAAATTTCAATAGTGAAATTTATCATTAGGGGGAAATGGAGGAAATAAAAAGCATATAATATTCATGCCTTTGGGATATTTCATGGTACAGACAGGACTCTCTAACACCACCATAGCACAGTGACACTTCACTAACCCTGCTGGGGAAAAACCAACTGAAATCCTTTGCCAAGATGGGACACACATGATGCAGGTGAGAGCAAGCTTGGAGGGGGGGGGGCAGGCTTCAACTCGCAAACTTCTGATCACAGGCAGAGCGGTCTAGCCCACTGAGCCAAATTAGGGGGGCATCGTGTTATTAAATAAGTATAAAAGCTGTCATCTTAAGATGGATGGATGGACGGATGGCTGGATGGATGGATGGATGGATACATAGGTAGGGAGGGAAGAAAGAAAAAGCATCTTACACAACCCAGAGCCCTACTGTTGTAAAAACGCAGAACATGATGGGGAGGAATATCCATGGATTGCACGTCCTCATGTCGAATTCCTGCTCCTTTGAAAAGAGATAATACAGGTAATTCCGCGGCCACAAAAGCCACCGGCGCTCCATCCCCGGGCTTCCTTCACAACGAGCCAACTCCTGATTAAGAAGCGCTCAGGATGATGACTCACGTCACTCTGCCCAGGCTCCTTAATCACGTTACACCATTGCGAATAATAATAATAATAATAATAATAATAATAATAATAATAATAATAATAAAGATATCGCTGTGATTCAAATCAACATCGTGTATGTAACAATACAACAATCTGGTCATCCCCGGTAAACCCACAGGCAGAGTCATTCCCAGAGATCTGACCTAATTCTTTGTACCAAAGAATGACTTCGGTGACATATTTACATAAAGGAATTATAATCTAGTGCACGGGTGAATATTCAGGCACCTTTTCATTTATAAGAGGTATATTTCTATCATATGCATGCAAGTACCTTGCTATTAAATAAATATGGGAAGGGTGTTAAAGGGTCTTAAATGTTAAGCACGCGGTTATTATACTAATCGGATCAGTAATTTTAATGCGGAATATTTATTATTGTACGTTATAACCTGTAAATGTAGGCTGCCCTTGCTGCTGTGCGCGTCCGCCGTCTCCCGCTAGAGCCGCTCCGCTTATAATAAAGCCGTGCGTCTCGACGATGCCGTGCTCCTTAAAAATACACCGTACTTCCTGTGTGTGAGGAGCGGTTTCCTCTTCATTTCACTGCGCCCATGGCGATCTTGACGTTTTTAGGGGGCTGCGTCTGCAGTCCTCCGGTGCAGTGGGGAGCTGCCGGCGCGGTTCGGGAGCTCCGGCATGCATACGCACCTACGCCCTCTGTAACGCAGATCCCTGCTGATCGGGAATATGGGAACTGCACTAACGACTGGGACCCGCGGTGAAGGTGGTTTTATGTTCGATATTCGCTACATTTACTGACGTCTAAACTGCAATATCTTCAGGATCATGACGGCGATTCCTTTCAGATTAGGCTCGTCTTGTGAAGTTAAACAAGGGGCATATTTCACACTTTTAGTTAGCTCCACATTCTCCAGCAATATGAATTGAAAATACAACGAAGGACGGGAATATCCTTCTGCTCACACAAAAGGCCGGAATACTTAGGACCCGTCTTGAAAGTGCCGTTCCGATCACCAGAACACCACTTAGACGGTCATAGGACACATACTGTACATCAATATTGCAGTTAAATTGTAATACCTCTTTAATTTTTAATCCAATCAACACCAAACCAAGTTAAGTCAGTATCTCTGGCCCTCTCTCATCTTTCACACCCTTTCAGGGAATTCTCACACCCATCTATTTTCCTGAACACCTGCTCTATGTGACCTATAACTGTCTATCAAAATTTCAGTTGGAGAAATTGTAATAACTCTTTAATTTTTTAAGCCAATCAATATCAAACCAAGTTCAGTGAGTTCCTCAGGCCCTCGCTCATCTTTCATACCCTTTTAGGAAGTTTTCACACCCATCTATTTTCCATAACACCAGTGCTATGTGACCTATAACCGTGTATCAATATTGCAGTATTGGAAATTGTAATAACTCATTCATTTGTTGGCCAGTCAATATCAAACCGGTGAGTTTGTGAGTTTCGTGAGTTCCCTTGGCCTTCTCTAATCTTTCACACACTTTCAGGAAATATTTTTAATTCATATTGCTGGAGAATGTGGAGCTAACTAAAACTGTGAAATATTCACACTTCGAAAAGTCCAGCCTAATCTGAAAAGAATTACCATCATGATCCTGAAGATGCTGCAGTTTTTATGTCAGTAAACATAGCGAATACTGAACATAAAACCCACTTCACCGCGGTGAAGGACTGCCACATTTCACTCACCCACTATATGCTGTATTTCTTAATAGTCGGCGCCCAGTTTTAAATATATTTTGTATATTACTAGCCAGTATTAATATTGCATTCGATGCCTTCAGTATTGTTTCTCATTTCATACCTGCTCGCTACTATGTTCAATAATTCATTGGCAATAATGGAAGCAGGAACATATCGCGTTTTGTGCTCCTACTCCAGAGGGTGTAGTGCTGAAGAGTTGTGTGACATGGTGGTGATTATCGGCCTAAATGTATGTCATGCTGGTGATTAGAAATGTAGGCCTATATCATGGAGGTGGTTAGAAATGTACATCATGATGAGGATTATAAATGGCAAGCACTTTCATGAGCAAACGAACCTGTGCTTCCTTATGGGACCTTGTGAGACTTTCTCTCTGTCTCGCACACACACACACACACACACACACACACACACATCTATATATATATAGATGCAAAAATCCCGGGATGTCCTTTTTGCCCAACCCCAAACAACAAGGATGCATCGGTTGCATCCTTGCCATGAAAGCTATCCCATGATCCATTGCATTCCAAGTTCATTCATTGCATTCTTGTTATTGATGAACACCGAAGAACACAAGTATTGAGGACAGTAAAAATCCCTGGATGTTGTTCTTGCCCACCCCCAAGTATCTGGTGCATCCTTGATATTAAAATCCTTGATTTTAGTTATTAGAACTGTCATGACACCCTAGGTGCTATGAAGGGCCACTCAGGGCATCTGACTATAAGTGAATGAGAAGTGCACATGCCAACAACCGAAAATTAATCAGAATTCGCACATAAGGAAACCTGGAAATGTAAGGGGTGTGCAAGAGTTATAATTAACTCTAAATATTAAACCAGTTGTGTTACAACTGAAATAGCTGATTTTCATTTTCAGCTAATAATGTGATTAAACCCAAAGGGCTACAAAAATATCACCGTGACAAATATTCTGAAGTATAAAGGAAAAATTAACAATGAAGCCATTAGATAGTGGGGGACTGGAATGCCTGGAGGACACCCCATGATGACACAGGGAGAACATGCATACATGTATCCATACATGTAGAGCCTCAGCGGAGACTGGAACACCAGTCTCAGAGGTGTGAGATAATTTCATTTGGTATCATTTGATGACTTTTAAGTCATAGTGGCCTAAAACACTAACTAGCATTTCTAGTCTATACCTGCTGTGTGTTATAGTTATACTCGGGAAAATGCCAAAGAGGTTATGCGAGCAAAGGTTTACAAATCTCACAGTCAGTGTCGATTTCATGTCCTGTGGCTGCTGCATCCGTGGTTATTTCTGAACCCACAGATACATTCCTGGAAGATGCGTAATGGAAAGGCAGAGAAAAGGGCGTCGATTTGCGGCATCCAGAATTCAACTTTTAATACCCATAAAAAATCCCCATTTAGTTGTTTTTTTATTGATATCAAATTTTGGTTTTAATGCTCTGTCGTAGCCACTACATAATAATAATTGATTATATTTCTAATACTTATGGTTATTGCTGTTAATGATAGACAGTACAGGGACATCAGCCCAATCTACCTCAGTCATTTATTGTCTATATAAATAAGATACTGCTTATGCTGCTGTGTCGACACGGATTTCAGTTTTTGTTGAAATAAGCACATTATGAGTGGGTGCATTCGCACCTGCACCATCACAAGCGCCATTTGATCTGGGGAAGGAGAGTGAAGCTGTGTTTCCTGGAGGTGAACACGTTGCATATCGACAAACCGAGGTGAGCTCTCAAACTGAGCAGCGGTATGACCTCTGACTGGCCATTATATCCGCGGCCTGGCGGCTTCAGCGGATCAATCGGCGCCCACCAGTGGAACAGAAAGCGTTCTTCGGCGATCATTGCATTACTGACTTAGGGTCCATTATGGTAGTGTATTTCACAGTTGCAAAGCCACCTTAGGCCATCAGTCTGCCCAGGTAAATGCTGCTCCAAGACCGATTTTCCAGAGTAATGTCAATGTGGACCCTAAAACACTTCATGCTTACTGATACCAGGCTTGGGTGATACGATTATGTGTACTTTTCCATTTCCTATACTTGGATTTATGGTTCGGTACTTACACTGATGCCCAAAGTATGCATGTCATGTAATGGTGCACAGTTTGATACTTCTTACATTTCTATCATACACCATCTTCTTCCATATAGGATTTTCATCTACTTCTGGAAAAAGGCTTCCCGACAAGGTGGTAGGAGAGGAGTTGACTGCAGAGGAGACCAGGAGAAACATAGTGGAGGTGATGGTAAAACATCCACCTTCTTGCCAGTGTGTGGAGCACTGATCCGTCTCTGTCAGCACACACCATTACATGACTGATCGCCTTACAAGCAGCAGTGTAGTATAAGGACTTACTGTAAGTGAGGAATATTTGTGTATCAGCAGTTAACTGAGTGTAGTTAACAACCTGGTAGTTGTTTAACAATCAACTAACCTACAATGACATAAAAATAGCCCGTGTCCTTCAATCTACTCTTTTAATGATGTCACAGATGACTATTACAAATGTTTTTTCACTGTAAAATGTATTACGACTCTTGTAGATGTTACAGTAATATTGTCAGTTAAAAGAGACATTCGAGGTTAAGTGCTAAATCAGTACAACTAGTACTGCGAAGACAGGGGCGTCAATGCAAAACATTTCATTGTCACTGTCCGTCCGCTGTTGTTAAAATATCGAACTCAAACCAGACCAGAAACAAGGCTCAGATATAACAACACAACCATCAGCCCAAACTTCTAAACATTCAGCGATGACAGAAAGCAGGTTTCGGCCACTGGCGTTTTGGGGAGGGTACAGCTACGGATAAGCTGAGTGCAAACACTTTACGACCAGCACAGTTTCATAAGACATTCCCATGAGGAACACAGGAACTCCGTAACTGCACAACCGTCACACGATTAAGTGCAAAACATGGGTGAAAATATGAAGCAAAGCATGCAAATGATTTCTCCCAGTTCGTGGTGAGGGACGTGCTCTTTCCAGCAGGAAGCAGAAGAATGCCACCAGCAGAAATACATTTATGAACAGACAGTTTAACTAATATAGTTATTGAATAATGATTTCAATTACGAAAAATAATCGACTTAGCTGGCAACCATAAAATGGCATGTCATTGGAAACAAGTAATCATGCTGTAACAACTATGGTGTCACCATATGATTTCACCCAATTCATCATCCAAAGTGAAATAAACTGGCAGAAGTCGCAGAACAGCTGCTTCAGTTGTTGATACACACACACACACACACACGCACACACACACACACCTATGGGAAATTTGGTAACTCCAATTAACCACAGCATCTTTTTGGACTGTGTGGGGTAAGCAGAGTACACAGAGCTAACCCCACGAAGACACGGGGAGAAAATGGAAACTCCGCACACAAGGAACCATGCCAAAGACCCATACCCTGGTCCCAGAGGTGTGAGGCAACAGTCCTAACCACGGCACCCCTGCACCAAACATGGAACATGCAATAGTATCAGTCCAATATAACGGCACTCCACCTTTCAGATCATACATGGTCATTTTACATGGCTGCTTTTGTCTCTCTGCACCCTGAAGGAGATCTGCTGGTGCTGATGTTTCTGGAAAAACACACCTCACCCCCGAAGCAGTAACAAGGATTTCCATTTGAGCCCCAGCAGGGTAGTTTTGGAGTGTAAAGGCCAACAGCGAAGACACACAAAGCCAATGCTGCAATCAGTTAGACGTTACATACTGATATCAGAGTCCAACCAAGAAGCCTGAAAACAAAAAGCATGCGGTTTAAGATTAAGGAAAGCGATGGTGGAAAAATCTGAATAGAGAGAAGATGGCAGGAAAACAATGAAGAAATACACCCGTCCTTGATGGTAGCTTCAAAACACTAGCTTATCTTAAAACACGAAAATATTGTTGGTAATGGGTCATCCCATCTAGCCGTATGAATGGCAATGCATCTCCAGTGTCTACCAGTGAGTCCTCAGGCACCGCCGTCCCCTGTCCTGAGCTTGCGAGCCTGTATCATCTCAGGTGAGGCCTTCTTACAGTCACCGGCCAGGCCAAGCCAGCACATCAGGTCAATGAAGCATGTGGTGGGGTTGAAGCGGAGGCCAAACTCGCTGGTAGAGTAGTCGAAGGGGAACGTGTGGTGGAAGTTGTGGAAACCCTCACCTGGAACACCAAAAGGCAGAGGAAACCCAGTTATTTTCAGAATGAATTACGGAAATAATATGGAACTGCAATCCTCTGACCATCAATTATTGCATGTCCCCAGAACAAAGCTTAAAACTAGAGGTGGTAGAGCCTTTTCGGTAGTAGCCCCCAGCCTGTGGAACAGCTTCCCCTTGCAGGTGAGAACCGCCCAGCATCTTAATCGCTTTAAAACCCTGCTTAAAACACATGTTTTCATGCGCTTTTCATTCGTCTTGATTGTATTAAGCTGGTTTTATCTTATTGATTACTATTATTATTATTCTTTTTATTTTATCTTGTTGATTTGTGTCCTGCGGTTTATTGTAATAGTGCGCAATGTATATTAAGTATATACGCAGTATAGTACCTGCTGGCTTATTGTCTTATACTTGTTTAGCTCTTTGGTCAACGGAAGTTGTTTTAAATGTGCTTTATAAATAAATTTGATTGATTGATTGATTGATTGATTGATTGAAATAAGTGACTGCACCCACTGTTTGGTTGGCGTATGTCAGCACTATGGACGACAGTGGTTTTTAGCAGATCTTTGCTATTGGGTCATCAAGAAAATAGAGTTTAAAAGTTACATTCTTTACAAAAAACACAGTTGACTTGTGTTCTGTTGCGTGTGTTAGTAGCTGGGACCCTCTCTCACCTGTATATAATTAGCCAGGTACCTATATGGTCTCAGGTGGAATCGAAAGAAAAGTACGTATTGTGCACAGTGGAGTGTTGATTATGACCTTAGACAGCTGAGTGTGACAATGACACCACATGACACCGATACTTACCAATGGCCCCGAAACTGACAAATCGGTTTTCACGGGGACTGATGGTCCTGTCATACGGCCGGTTGCCGTACATGTGGGCAGCACTGTTGACCAGCCAGCTGACATTGAGGGAGACGGTGTAACGCAGGATGGAGGACAGGAAGTAGGAGTTCCACAGGGTCTCATCCCAAAAGTACCATGGCACCAGTGTGGGGATGATGAAGCACATTAGCACTACAGAAGTCTTGTAATACCTGGCCGAAACAGCAAAGGGTTATCCATCTCCGCACCACTTACTGAGCTATCAGTCTTACTGAAAACTACACACAGCTCTGGGAAAACTTAAGAGACCAGAGCACTCATTTTATTTTCACTCATTTCTCAATTTATGGGTATGCTTATGTTTAAAATATAGATTTTTTTGCCAGCTCCAGCCTGGCTCTTCCCTGCTTGTCATTAATGAAGGGCTTCTTCCATGCTTCATGGGACTTCAGACCTGCTTTTAGGAGCCTGATACGAACTGTCCTAGCTGTGTACCTAACTGCGCACACGTAATGGTTCCCATTCCTGTTGAAGGTCATCTGAGGTCATCCTCCGATTCACGAGACACTAGCGGATAAGGTGACGGTCGTCTCTGGCATTAGAAAGTCGCTCCCCCCTCTACCTGGCTGGTTTCTGGGCATTGCCAGTGACTCCTGCTTCACCTTGTTCTTGTGTACTGCTGTCTTAGAAACGTTCAGCCTGGAGGCAGCCTATTGCTCAGTGTAGCCTTCTGCCAGCAGAGCCACAATTAAACCAGGATTTAAAAATGCAGATTTTTGAAAAAAAAAAAATAGTGGTCTCTTAATTTTTTCCAGATCTGTATATGAAAATGGTCGTTGAGGAATTAATACAATGATGGAATAATAGGTAATATTTTCAGGGGATAAAACAAAAATAAGCTCAGAATTAGTAAAAAGCTCAAGGTAGACTGAAGACTTTATAACATTATAAGAATACATGGATTTCATGACCTTGCAAAGGCATATAAACATCCACTCCCACCGCGGCTTACTGGGTGCTGAATGCCAGTCTATAAAATGGAAGATTTGTACCTTTAAACAATGGATTTTTTTTAATTTACCCCAAGTCAGTCAGGCATCCCTGTGCATTTGGCTCATCATTATAATGACAATTAGACACATCTTGCCAATGGAATAGGGTGTTAGTGGTAACAGTCTGGAGGCTTGGAAACACTTTCTATGAAGCCCATGTTTATAAAGTCTAACAACTGTTCTTATAATTCATTATAATACAATCATAACGTATTATAAACATGGCTATAACTATTTGTAAAAAGGCATAACATCATAGTCATGTGTATTATGCATTATGAATGCTCTAAGTAGCGCTCATCAATAATGCACTATATATACCTTTATAATGCAGCACAAAGCATCCTTAATGCTTATACCAGCCATTATAATGCATTATGAAGGTATCTATAGTGCATTATAGATGAGACGCAGGAGGGGGCAGCACGAGCCCAGGTGAAACTCACTTCCTCTGGAACACCACCACCGGGTCAGCCAGGAGGTCGCTGAAGTCCAGCCTCTTGCCCTTCTCGATGACATCGTGGTGCTTCCGCATGAAGAGCCAGCCCACATGGGCAAAGAAGAAGCCCCGCTTGGCGTTGTGGGGGTCAGCATCAGTTTCGGAGTATTTATGGTGGACCCGGTGATCCCGGGACCACTCCAGGATGTCATTCTGAAGTTAAGATGTCCGTGATGAACAAGAGAGGAAGATGAACATAATTCATTTGACACTTATTAGATGTTCTGCTAGTCAACATCCAAAAGCAACCATGTTTTACTGTAACGTTAATATACATTTAGGGCCGGTTTCCCAGACAAGGATTAAGCCTAGTCCTGGACTAAACTGATGGTTTTCTATGTGGATTCTCCATGTTTAGTCCAGGACTGGGTTTAATCCTTGTCGAGGAACTGGTCCATAGAGTTGAATAACTATTTAAATAACTAAAAGCACTGAATGGTGGAATACAGAATTGTCCCCCAGACTACAGTACAGCCTGACTCCCACATCTCCCCTCTGGTAGTGCACTGCCAGCTATGATCTAATGACAGAACCTAATGTCCAACATCAATTATGTCAGGGATGTAGAGTTGAACCAAGCTGTTTGCCCACTTTCTGAGTCACCCAGCAGCTTCTGTGACAAGCATTCTGCAGCCGAATTTGAATCTCTCCACCTAAGTCATCCTAGTTTCCTCAGCAAACATCCAATAGTGGTTGAGAGTTTCTGGTTCTCCTTTGAACCCAGTTTCAAACCCTGTGAGACAGAAGAATCAGGATATATATAGTAAAAACACCTAGTTCTGTGATTTATCTCCTCGCTGCACCAGTGAACCCCACCAGACCAAAGCTACACTGTTGGTTTTTATATCGTAAAACTGCCATCTAGATACATTACGAATGCAGCATCTACCCTAAACAATACTGCCAATTGGTAATTCATATATATTCATGTATAGTTATAAGAGAACATACTTCCTTTCGGAGTACAAGAAAACCCGTTTTAGGCTGTGCCAACTCCCAACCATCTACAGCCATCGATCGGAAAGTGTGAGTTTCACCCCTCAAACCGTGAATAACGCCAAAGTACGTAATGGTCCCATCTGACTCATTAGCTCTCCTGGCCTCCCTATTGATTGGTTACGTCAAACGTTCTCCTCAAAAATCAGTCACCTTGGGCTGAGAATCAAGAATTGTGGGATAATGTCTGCGTTCAGTTCTCCCTCGTACAATGGGCTAAGCCTATATACCAGCTACCTCCAAAGTTGCTCTCCCTATAGAGTTCCCAAAATACATTGACTGTTTGCATCTGCACAAGGACTGCCAGGAGGATTATTTACACTCTGGTTGGAAATAGGCAGAATACAGAACCAAAGTCAATGTGAGGTGGGTGTCACTATGGGAAAAGCACATGCAAAAGCGCAACTGGCAGGGGTGTGAGAGGATGTTACAGCAGATATGGAAGAACTTAAGTCAAACATGGCAAGATAATAACACGATAAGATGATGTTTTTGAACATTCATTCAATACAGAGGGGGCGGTGTGTGGCTCACCAGGTTAGGATACTATACTTGTGATAGGATGGTAGCTGGTTCAAATACCAGGGCTAGGAAAGTGGTTTCACCATTGGGTCCATGAGCAAGGCCCTTAAACCAAAGTTACTCATTTTGGATAAAGATGTGTCAGTAAAATTTTACTTGAGCAGACACATATTCAATTTGATTTTATTTGTATAGCATACTTTCACAACATTACACTTAAAGTGCTTTACATCATCACAGCCCCTTCATTTCACTGCTGCTGGAAAAAGAGTCGAGTTACAGGAGGTTTGTCACCAGGTTTGGAGAGCAACAGTGACGTAAAAACGGAAGAGACGCTTATTTACTGTATATCATGATTTACTATGTGCAGATTTCCGCTAGTCAGTCTGTGAGAATCGCCATCTTATGCTAGCATCACACACTAAGGGAATTAGCGTTCGCTTGCATAAATTTGCATAACAAATCCATTCTGTTCAGCTGTTCTGTAGTACTTTAAGTAGGTGGTTACCAGCAATGCATCAATACTTCGCAATGTGTGATACTACTAATTAACAAGATATAGAATATACCCCCTTTTCCTTCAGTTAATCCATGCATATCTAAGCAGAAGATTAGTATCGCCTTGCAGATGGTGATGATGCAACCAGCTGGGTTTGGTCACACTTTCGGCTGTGCTAGTGAGCAGGGCCCTGTCAGCACGGGAACGGCTCAGATGTGGTGTGGGTACGGCTGACTTAATTTACAATGAAAACCATCACTTGGTGTTAGGGCTCGGGTACAGCTTGGTTCTTGGTGGCAGTGGAAAAGCACCGCTAGTTATCCTCCTCTCCCCACATCTACAGTGCCAATGAATGCATTAAGTAAGTGTGCACTACTACATTATTTGTCTTCTCAAGTAAAGTGTGACTGATATGTCTGACAAATACAAAAGCTGTCATGATACTCACTGCTCTGGTTTGTGAGCACGTCACGCAGTAGGAAGTGTGTAATGCAGTGGATGGCACCTGTGCTCTGGTTTGTGAGCACGTCACGCAGTAGGAAGTGTGTAATGCAGTGGATGGCAGCTGTGCTCTGGTTTGTGAGCACGTCACGCAGTAGGAAGCGTATAATGCAGTGGATGGCACCTGTGCTCTGGTTTGTGAGCATGTCATTCAGTAGGAAGCGTGTAATGCAGTGGATGGCACCTCTAATCCTGCCTGGAGTTCTATGGCCTTTAAGAGACATTCTTTTGCAATGGAT
>JAODKN010000114.1:1678716-1695183 GCA_026774425.1 Petrocephalus zakoni
TTGCGAAGATGCAGCCACAGGAATGCACTCGCCACCTAACACTCGCATTAGAAGCCCGTCCTGCGACGATGCAGCCACAGGAATGCACTCGCCACCTAACACTCGCATTAGAAGCCCGTCCTGCGACGATGCAGCCATGGAAATGCGCTCACCTCCTAACACTCGCATTAGAAGCCCGTCCTGCGATGATGCAGCCATGGGAACGCGCTCACCTCATAACACTCGCAGTAGTTCTTCAGGCATCCCGACCGCTTGCAGTTGCAGCCCTTGCTATGCCTCCGGTCCGACTCCCCCTCCTTTCCTTTGCCGATCTTGGGCTTGAAGGCCTCTGGGTTTCGGTCCAGACAGGCCTGCCCACACACAGATACAGTAAATGGCAACCTGCTTGATTTCATTATAGAGAAAAAAATTCAGGAAGCTTCTGGGCTATATTAGCACCAGCATATTCTACTACACATTAACAGGGAACTATGGATACATACGTCGATTACGTAAAAACGTAACAGTCGCCAAATCGGCATTTTTATGAGGAAAATGTCGGCAAGCCCGAAGCTACGGAAAAACCCTGGTCAATGGCGGCCTCGTGAGCCGGGACGGAAGGACACCTTGATGGCTTTGAGGCGCTCCGTCTCATGCTCCAGGTTGTTGAAGCAGTTAGTGCAGTTGCAGTTATTGCAGAACTCTCCATTGGCGAAGCAGTCGCAGTAGCTGGAAGACAGGGCTCATCAGGATGTGCTGCGGAGGCAAAGCTGCCCCCTTCAGGGCAACTTGAGCGCAGCCCAAATTCTCAGTTTCATATTTACAAATTAAAAACTATATTTGCAGTTCACTATAACTGAATAACCAGTGGTTTGCCAATGCATGCAGTAAAGATGAAGATCATATGTATAAGCTTCAGAAAAGTATAAATCTTTAAAAAGGCAAACTTACAGTTTTAGACACTGTGACTTTGTGCAGTTGCATGGTTTTCGTGGCCTTGAAGCTGAATCAGATGTCGATAAACTACTAGTCAAAAAAAAAAAAGAGGGAATATACAAATTACACAGGACAGGATGTGTTTGGGACCCAATAGCAGAAAAAGCACACCACTTAAGGGGGCCTTGGGCCCCTCTGACTGGATGCATCCATCCCCCTTTGCCATCAGCCTGACTCACCCATTAAGAGACAGTCTGGCCTGGGTCTGGACACTGGTGGGCGTGGAGAAGCTGGTGCTGCTGGCCAAGGTGACGAACGGGGACTGCTGGAGCTGTGGATGGGGAGGGGGGGCATCAGCTCACCAGCACTGAACCATCGGAACGGTTTCATGGCTGGGAAGTAATCAGCCACCGTCCAAGATCAGGTGATGTGTCGTTAGTCAAGCTCTGCAGCAAAGGAGCGACCGGCTGCCAGTAATCAACAACCCCAGGTTCTCCGTTTAATCAGAGAGAAAAAAGCACAAAATACACCCAAAACCAACAACGAGATGAACACAACCCCCCATATCAGGCGGGCGGAGACAGTCAATGCTTTATATACGAACCATCAAGGGAGATAAGGGGTAATTTGCAGACAGCTGGGGGGTAGGGGGGAAAAAAAATCAGCTAGTCTGGGCATTCTCACGATAAAACTAATATTGTCATACATAATGTTTTAATCCATCCTATCTAACAGATAGGAAGGGGGTAGACAACCACATTCATTAATACTAAATTTATTTAACATCGAACCGCATTCGGTCACTCCACAACTATCCATAATGGCTGCTAAAGGGAAAGCAGTAAAGCAGAATGGAGATTTCGCCACTGGAATTTGGCTGGAGTGTTAGGAGCTGCTGCCCCCTGCTGGTGAGAGGGTGTGTTACACAGCTTCCCCACCCTGGCCAGAAGAGGGAGACACACAGACCTGCGTGACGTACTGCGCGGGCAGCACGGTGTAGCCCACGTTGGCCCCCCCTGGGGCGGGTGCCAGCACCGTCCCCGGGGGCAGGTTGGTGAGGTTGGGCTGGATCTGAGGTAAGGCCGTGGCGGGCATGATGAGACGCTGCTGGCTCTGGGTGCTGGTCACCACCTGCGGGCTGACACCGCTGCTCAGGGGCTTGGGGACCACCTGTGGGGGGGCAGCTGTCAGCATTGGGGGGGGCGGATCTCTGCCAGGCATAGGCAAGAGCGAGGCCTACCTGTTTCATGGGCTGGGCCGGCACGAGGGGCACGGACATCCTCACCGGTGCCGTGTTCACCACCACTGGTTTGGCTGCAAACAAAAACCAGCCCAGTTACCGGCCTGCAGGGGGAAACCGCTTCCCATAATGCCTTGGCTGTCAGGCTACTGCAGGAAAAGATAGACATTTAAAGTTTCCCTTTTAATGTACAACAGTTGATACCTAATAACAAAGCTTGATTGGGTTGGCAGACAAAATGGCTACTTTCAGAACGATGTGAAAATCCAAACCGCATCAAAAACGACAGAAACAGCTCTGCTCTTCCCAGGGTTCTCTCCTCTTTTAATGTCCTGCTGATGATGATTATGATGTGCTGGACAGCTTCATTTAACACGCTTCATATTCCAGCAACTCTGAGAAGTAGCCAAGGGCAGTGAATTCCTTGCATATCAGAGGGAACTCACTGAACACAGCCTAGTGCGCCAGATCGGAAAATCACGAACAGCTGCGGTGTCAACACGCAGACATCTGTGCTCACAAATGTGCTTCCCATCTGTTCAGTGTCAGTGTTCACTAGTGTTACTGTTCACCAACGCGCATGCCTATACCTGAGTGCAGTCTCACACATGGGGTGTTACCAAGGTGACTAGTTCAGAAGTGTCAGAGCTCTCACCACTACGTGTAAATCAATAAAAAGGGCAGTTGGCACGGCAATTGGCCGATGGTGATCTACAGGACATATGCAAGCCTAACTGCAAGTTGAACCACCTCACAATGCCAGCAAAGGGGGCAAACAGATTTAGCTAGACGTTTAAAGGACCGACAAAGCATGCAGTACAAAGTGCTCCGAAAGACAGGTATATAAAAACAATATGCGCCGGTCGGAATGTTTACATGTCTACATTTGACTCTGCAACCTCTGGGTTAACTGCTTGCCGGACAGAGAAGCAGGACTCAGCGCTGAAGGGCATTATGGGAGGCTGACCAGACCTGGCTGGATAGCGGGGGAGTTGGTGTTGGGGCTTCCCGTCTGTCCCGTGCCACTGGCAGTCGTCGCCGTCACCAGACGCACGTAGTGGAACCGGCTGCCAGGCACCTGGATTGGCTGCACGTTGGGGGGCGTGGCCAGCGGGATGATGGTCTTGTATTGAGGCGTGCCCACCCCTCCAACCGCCACCGTCTGCACTGGTTTAATAGTCTGACGGGGCAGAGATAAATGAAGATGCCCCAGCTGAAGATTTTTGCCACTTTCTGATCCGATAAGTGGATTATTAAATAACAACCCCTCCCAAAACAAAAGGCTTCACACTAAGGCATTTGCTAACGTCTTGAAAGGATAAAGGCTGGGGAAAAAAAAGTAACAGAAAACTGAAAGAGGGATTTATCACCTTCAAACACACATATCCATCCAGCAAATGCATACAAATACATCCATCCAGCGGTATCACCACACCACCACCAGGGGCAGCAGCAATAAGGGGAGTCAAACAGCTAACCTGTGGCGTGGAGCTGCTGCAGGCCACCTTGGCTGGGGAGGAGGCCGCAGGCTGCTGCTGGACCGCCAGGATCTGCTGGCCCAGGGCCACGTTGATGGGGAGGGTCACTGACTTCTGGGGTGAACTGGGGGCTTGCGAAGCCACTGAGACCACAGTCAGCTGCGGGCAGATGGAGACGGGGGCGGGGGGGGGGGGGGAACAGAAGCTTGCACTTAATTTAAGGAACTCTACAGTCCTGCTTCAGCAATAGAGTAAAATCACTGAAGTACATTCCAGGTACATTCGGGGGACACAGGCATAGTGAAAAGCAGTGACTCATACTGGCAGTGAAAGTGATGCTGGCACATTGCTTCTTAAGACCTTGTGAATGTCTGTAGCCGTTAGGTTATGTTGAATTGCAATGCCATGTCAGCAACCATGCCCGTTTTTGACAAGAGTATATGGATATTAGAACAGACTGAATAAACCAAAAGGTAAAAAACTTCATAAATAACTATAAAACACCGCAAACAGTTAAAACAGTCTAAATATTCTTAAAATTATGTTTTGATTATAAAAAAACTAAAAAATCCCCTGGCTTGACTAAAACCTTTTAAAAGACTCTTTGCCTAAGGGAGTTAAAAGGATGCATATAGCAAGCACATCCTATAAAGCAGGCAGTGAGACTTGGGAGAACAGTGAGGCTCATGGTGGTAAATGAGACGAAATCCCTCATGCGCCACTAAGGCCGATCGCCCAATGCGATCAGCCCCGTCATTATATCAGCTCCGGTGCTGCTAACTTTGAATACTGACTAAAGTTTAAACATCGGTCAGCAATTTCGACCAAGATCGACTGATTAATGCGTTTAAGATCAGCGTTTAACATACCAATATAGAGAAGAAAAAAATGTAAATAATAAGTCCACCAAGGTATGTGGGGGAAGACTGTTACATATACTGGTAAGTAAGAGTGAAACGCAATGCCACCAGAATTGGGATGCAGAGCTACTGTTCTGAGAGAGCCATCCCATCCAGCTGGAGTCGGGAAAGGCAGACAGGGCTGGAGTGCGACCCACCTTACTGGGGGACTTGAGGGGAGAGATGGCGATCTTGCTGCTGGGCACAGACTGTGGGGTGGGCGTCTCAGCGCTGGCGATGGTCTGGGGCGGGGTGCCAGGGGGGTTCTGGGGAAGGACGCGTCCTGTGGGAGGAAGGGCAGGGAAATGGGCACATATAGCATACGCGTGTGCCTCAGAAGAGATGGATGCTAATTCCACTAGCATTTGATTCCAACATAAGGCAGCGATTCGCAAACTTGCTAGCAGAAATTGACATGATAAAATCATGACGTGTACCATAAGTATTATCATCATCATCATTATTAATTATTATTATTATTATGAAGTAGTAGTAAACAAGTGCCTCTTCGATTTCACTTCAACGTCACTCTCCAAAACCAGCAAGGCCTTTACCAAGCTGTAGGTCATTTATCCCCACAGCAATTAGAGGTTTTAATCTGCACTCTGTTCACTGAGGTGAAATACTATTCCTCTGTTTCACTATTGTGCAACGTCTCTAATAGTGCAATATTGTTCCTCCTAATTCTTAAGTGCAATATAACACTGCATTGACCCAGTGCAATATTACCTAGGTGGAAGCAACTTTTTGGATGCCAAGACGTGCAATAATGCCAAGTGCAATAAGAGTGTGAACAAATCATATCACAGTTTTAAATATTCCTACAATATTTAGTAACACTTTTCTTTTTTTAGATTTGGAACCAATTTGTTTGTTGTTAATTTGTTCCAATGCTTCAACAATGGAGTTTCCCCCTGGGAGCTCAAAGTCCTACCCTATCCTAAAAAATATTTAAACAGTACATTTCTACATTGCTAGTCATAAAGCAATATGGAAACAAACCAGGGACAGCAAATATATTTGAGCAAGTTCTAACTAGTCTTTTGCCAGTTTATTTGAAATATGAATGGCAATACCACTTTTAAATATTAACTAAACATGTTAATTGGTCAGGAACCAGGACAGCTTGAAGTGCTGTTAATATTGCACGTTATGCACGAGCAGTTGGCACATTACAAGGACCATAATATCCAATTACTGTTAAGACAATAAGTTATGCTAAAATTTTAATGATTATTCCTTTTCAAGAGTAGTATGCGTTAAAAAAAAATCTGTCAAGTTAATTTTGGGTAAATTTCAAACTTTTGCATCTAAATAAGCAATAAAATTATATCATGATTTCTGAAGATATCGTGCAGCCTTATCAGGAACCCACCAAATTAAGTCATACATTTTACATGAAGTTGTATTTATTGCACAGTGATTGATGAAGATTGATGAAGAACCCCAGCACTGTTCTGCAGAAGATTCTTAACCCCCAGAGCAGCATCAGTAATTACTTTAAAGCTCAAATCTGCAATTCGGTGGGGGGTCAATTTGAGGTAACAGAGAAGCTCATTTTCAAACATCTCAGCACCTGTCTGATCTCTGTGTCCACAGGCTACAATCTTTTGAGAGTCACTTTCACACCGCACAAGTGAACTGGAACCTTTATGCTAAATTAGCATGGGAGATGCTAAAAGTCAGTACATTAAACTTTGCGCATAATCTGAAACTATACAATTGAGCATGAAGAAGTTGTTTTGTCACTTGTTAGTTATTGAGAAGGGAGCAATAGCGACCAAAACAGGACACAGCCCTTTATTTAATTCATATGATCCATGATCTTATTATATTTCTTCATTAAATCCAGCCAGCACATCGATCTTTGGGTTTTACAGATTAAAAAAAAACATTATCCTGCAAAAAAAGCACTGACAAGTTTCAGCGCCAACATCATCAATTTTTCTGACACAGAAAGATGGAAACACAAATACACAAAAAAAAAAAATCTTCATTAAATGTAATTGAAGTATAAAAATAATTCCATCTGCTCAATTCTTGCTCCACTAATAACCTCTTCCCAACACTTCCAAGTTAGTGGCAGTACTTGTGGTCAACCAGTCAAGCGAGCCATCGCTGTAAGTGCCTCCCCAGTAACGAGTTTAAACAAAAAGTACCTAGTCTGTAGCAGGTACTATAAAGGGTTCCGGAACTGCCTGAGGAAATACAAATCGGGCCAGGTTCCTGCAGTGTGAACTCTTGTTCCAGAAGGTGGTTCCGGCTCCAGAGAAAAGTTTTGGCAGCGTGAAAGTGCATGTGGGCTGCATGCTGCCATCTGATATTTGACAGTTTAAGACATCAATTCAGCCACCTGGCTCATTTAATTGAGTTAAACGGCAGCCCAGAATATACATGAAATGCATAACTGAAATTGACACCCATGAATTTACACAAGACAAACCATCAGCGGAGGCAGGTACTTCATCTTGGTACAAGGACACTAACGCACTGACATTCAGGTAATGAACACGCCTACGCTATAACCAACACCTGCAGACTAATTAGGGCGTCTAAGGAGAGATGCACGAAAGTCATTTCAACTTTCCCACAACGATCAATTTAAAACTCTTACGACAAGGAGCAAAAAAGTTATATAAGGATCTGGAATGCCATCAGATATTCATGTATAATATGGCATTAATAGTTTGAGGTCTCATTAATTTATATTTTATTCATTTGTTTGACTTTTATACACAGCAACTTACAGCAGAGGGGTTTCAATGTGTGTTCCCTGGGATATGAACCCATGACCTTCAAGTTGTTGGTGCAACTTAAGAATCATCATCATACTGCCTTAATTAGCATTAGTGCAATTAGTGCAGGTGGAATTAGCATCGCAGGAAAAAAATGAAAAGGTGTAATACCGCAATTGAGCAACATTGTGAAAATTACCTGGGATTACCGGTGACACCGATGTCTGACCCGATAGACCTTTACTGTTGAGTGGTTTTGTGATTATGAACTTCGTTATCATCTGTCCTGAAGACGAAGCTTGAGTCTTCTTAGCAATCTGCAAAGTCAAGGAAAGCTTAAGGACACCATGGTTCACAGCGGTTCCTAAAGAGCAACCAAGGTGTTCAGCAAATATAGATGCATGACAAATCTCACGATTTAATTGGGATGCAATGACTGCCCAGGGTCAAAACAGAGCACAGATTTGAATTTCACTGCAAACCCAATTTCAGAAAATCTGCCAATGGTGCATCATTTTAAGACCACATGAAAACAAAAGTCCTCCCCATACAAAAAGATTTGTAAGAATCAAACACTTGCCCACAGCAATTCTAGTACAACCCAACCTTCCGGGGGCTTCAAGACATTTGATCAATCTGAGTCTTGTTATAGAGTCAAGACGTGTAAAGTTCTATATCTTAAATACAACAGCCATTTGGCAACCATTTGAATTAGTGTACATATTAATAATGTACCCAGATTAGAATGGACTGAAGAACATTTGAAACTAAGCAGTGAAATAGTATTTAGCCAATAAGCTGCCAGATGTTGGAACCTCCTTCCACTGAATATAAAAAATGTCCCAAATGTTACTACTTTTAGGTCCTTACTGAACACAGCTTTATTCTCCATTTTCACAATTGATGTGAACAGCACTCTTGCTTTTAATAACCTTAAATCTGTTCCTTTAAATTTTAAATTTCCATATTTATTCATATGCTTTTACTTTCATTTGTTTTTACTTTATGTAAAGTATTTTGCATGACCTGCGTGCATGAAAATGTACTAAACAAATAAACTTGACCTGACAAATGCAGAGGAAGAGAGCATCTCACCTGTACCGTCTTCAGCTGCTGGGCCTGCAGGGTGGACTGCTGGGAAGCGGCCAGCAGCTGGCTGGATGTGCTGACTGCCTGGACCCCCATCACGGGCTTCAGGTCGGCGCGGCCGCCGATGGTGACCACCTTGAACTGCTGCAGCGGTGCCTTAGTATCGGTGGCACCCTGCGAGGAAGCAGCCTTGGCCCCTGCGTGGGACAGCGTCAGCATGATGGGCTGCCCCCCCTTGGGCAGGGTGGTGACGACCAGCTTCTGTCCCTCCTGCTTGGGCACCTGAGCAGGCGACCTGGCGTCGGCAGACACCTTGTTGAGAATAATCTGATGGTTGGTGGGGATGGCAAAGGATGTGCCGAGTTTCTGCAGCCCACCGCTGACCCCGGGGCTGCCGGGCTTGCCGGCGGAGGGCGTGGCCGGCCTATGCACCACCGCGCCCGAGGAAGCCAGCAGCAGCTGTGTCCCCATGCTGATGCCGCCCAGGGTGGAGTCCGTAGCCGTGGTCAGCGCCTGCGTCCTCTGTGCCGCCGTGGCAACCACGTTCAGGCCCGTCATCTCCGGAAGCTCAGTCTCCATGGGCGCCGGTGCCTCCGCCTGGCCGGCAAGCACAGGACTCTCAGCCGGGAGCTCATCTTCCATCACAATGGCCTCTGTGTCCATGATCTCATCGGGAAGGAGGCTGTTCAGCTCCGGTGACACCGCGTTCATCTTCGGAAGCCTTCAGCTTAGCCACTGCAGACATAGCAGAGGGAATCTTTCAGGCCCAGAGGTAACCACACTTATGTTCAAACCCGTTTAGTCATTTAGTTGTCATGACAACAGAACAGAGGTCAATTAAGATTATCTTTACAAGACTTCAGTAGTATCCACAACACTGCTTCCAGATACAATTATTCCAACTGATGCTACAATGTTAGCATCTGAAACCATTTAGCAAAACAATCCAAGGGAACTTTTCCACTGCATCAGGAACTTTCGGTACCACACAACAGTATCGAAGGAAATGGTGGTTCTTGTGTTTGTTTTACAACATGTTTAACATTTCCTGAGTTTGTAACAGCCCCCCCTCCCCAAGATGATGGTTGTATTTTGTTATTTGCATAACCAGTTGACAATAAAAACATTTACAAGTCACACCCAAAAGGACCAAAGTACCACAGCTTTGGTACTAGTCTGAAAATCAACGGAAAAACAGAAGTACTCATTTTGTAGTGCCCAAAGAGGAAAGGCACTAAGTTGGGCAAACCTTGAGAACTTTCAAAACTGAGATCCAGTTTTGTAATACATGTCAAGCATAAACACTCTCAGAAATAAGTCAATGAGTCCAAGTTAATGAAAGCAGTCAGATAAGAGTATCTCATCCTGGAAATTGTGATGACTCTGGCTACAAAATTCTCTTGTTCTCAAACACAGAGATACATGACTGAAATGGATGAACAGCCAAACCGTGACAGACCAGACAGTAACCAACCCTGGCGGTCAGACAGCGACACAATGACCAGCCCGTGGTCTGGCCTTTAATGCGTGCTGTCAGTAGGGACCCATCAGTGCGCTGTCAGTAGCAGTAGCTTGGAAGTCCTTAAAATAAGTGGACACAAAAGCTCCAAGAGGAGCCAGGTGGTTGAATCACAGCTGATGGGAGCAGTAGGCCTGCAGCTGGCAGCTCTCCAGCTCACTGCAACCCCAAATAAACCAGTGCTGCTTAATATAGTTCCATGTTGCTCATCAGTATAATACCACCTACACCACTTAAAGGCTAAGCACACACAGGCTAGCCTCCTACAAAGACAGGGTCGTGCAGGTGTACCAAGCTGGTGGTTTAAGTAAGTTTACCAAGAATCCCACGTCTGAATACCATCAGATGTGTGTGCATGCAGCAGCCGCCCCATGTAGTATTGAATGCATCATAAAGTATCATCTTATAAGTGATTAACCAACACAGCGCATCATTTATAAGCCTGCTAATCACCCGTCAGTGGGTGCTGTTTGGGGGGGTAATTCTGCATACAGGTCCCGCAGACGGCGTGACGGTCTAACAGACGCGAGGGCTTCTTTCTGACACCATGACAGTCGGTGCGCCGGGAGCAGCCCCAGTCCGCGGGCTTAAACAGCCCCGTCTTCGGCTACACGAACCAGCCGCGCACCGCGGGCTCCCCGGCGGCTGGTAGCCGGTAAGCGGGAGCCGGGCTGCGGGGGCGATTCCGCGGGACCTCGGCACACATGCGCCGCAGCACTTACGCCAGTCCGTTAATAAAATTAAATTAAATTAAACTCCAGGTTCTGCCCCCCCCCCGGGTGTCCCAGGCCCCCGAGTTACAGACACGGTATCCGTCCCGCCCAAACGGCAAACCGCTAGCCGGCTCCGCGGAGAGCGCCTTTCACCTCCCGGCTCGCCGTCACGCCAGCGCCGCGGGCCGGGGGGGAGAGCCAGGGGACCTACGGCATCGATTCGGGGCGACGAGCGGGGCGCCGCCGGGCCGCGGCTCCGTTTCGGGCCCGGGGAGGATTTCGAAAGATCCGCCATTTTCACGCCGTCATCAGCGCGACCCGGGAGGCGGGAGGCCGCGGAGGGCCTCGGCGGGGACAAGCCGGCAGGCCGCGGGGGCGCCCCGTGAGCGGCTCGGCCGGGGTTACGGGGGAGAGGCGCGGCGGGCGGTCAGGCACTGTGGCGGAGTTACTGCCCCTAAGGCAGCGGGGAAGTCGCGGTACTAAGGTACCGAAGCGGGGCGCCGCGCCTCAGTATCTCCCCCATATAAGCGTAACTAAGCTCGCGCTCTGCGCGCGGATACGAAACGACCGCGCAAAATATGACGGGACTCGCGAGGGACGGCGGCACGCGGGCTTACGGAGCGGCCCGGCCGGGCGGGGGGGCTCCGGCGTCCGGGACATGCTCTCAGGGACACGCAGGACCGACCCACGCCGCCGACACGCGCCGACATTCCGAGTTATGGAGCTGTCGCCGGTGCCGGATCGGCCGGTTTTTTATAAATCCTGCGTGACGTCAGTATAAGACATGTCTAAAAAACAAACAACAACAAAAAAAAAAAAGAATACGGAACAATGTAGATGGTCCAATTAGCATAGCGGCGGAAATACCGAGGAAGCGTAACGGAACATCAGTCTGGCTGCGGTTCGGCTCCGATCGGGTCCGCCTCGCTTAGCAGCCAACCCAATACAAAGGTCAGGCGGCTCCGGGGCTGCAAAGCCCTGCGCAGCCCGCTACGGACCGCAGGCGCGTCCCCGGAGCATCGGGACTGGTTCAGGTGCGGGTCTTGACATGAGCCAGGCACCGTGACAGGCGGCCGCGGCCGGTACCCCGAGCCGAACCCGCCAGCACCGCTCGCTGCGGCGTTGTGTATAATGGGGGGGGACTGATCGCGCCGAGTTGGCCGGCAGCACAAGGCACCGCCTTAACGCCCGGACCGCACGGGCTTTAAAGGCCCCCGGTTGCACATCTCCGCGCCGCGCACGGAATCAGGTCACCCCGGGGAGCCCGGGAGCCCCCCGCGCCACCGAGGCAGGCCGGGTCGCCGCCGAGCTCTCTCTGTTTTTAGCTAGCAGCTAGTGCCCAGCGCGTCGGCACTCGCCGGACTGAGAGGCGCCGGAACTCGGCGCTTCTTACATGGATCACCGCTGAATGCGTCCTCTGCAATCGACGTCCGCGACCTCGGCCGTCTTCTTACATCCTCCTCGGCGCGACCCGGCTGTCCGCTACTACATCCCGATCACTCGCAAAAGCAGGGATTTGTTCAAAATCACGCGCCGAGCGCCATTTCACCTCTGCAATCCCATAATACTGCCATGTCCTCCTTGGAAACGACGTAGCGCGTCATGCGGCCCCGTACGTGTGTACGTAGGTACGTCGGCTGCTCGGCCCCACCTTCTTCCTCAGTACAGAGCCGGTGCCAGTTGAAAAGAAGTTTGTCCTGTTTCTAACTAATTAAAATTAACTATTGTAAGTCAGAGCCCGACTTTCTTCACAAGTTCCGTGTCGTGTCGTGTGCTGTATTAAAACAGACGGCTGCATTAGGAATGACGTAGGAACGATGTGAAATAAGTTAAATAAGTGAATTGTTGCACTTTCCATCATGTGCGCATATATAAGTTAAAATGTGACATGCAACAGCGTTGGAAGATTGAGAATAACTCAGTGCTGATAAAATTCACAAAATACACTCAAAAGTAGGGGCACATTTATTTGGAGAGTGGAATTTAATAAACCATAGAGGCTTTTTAATAGATAAGTGACGCTGTCCAGAGGAGTTAATGTTAAGTTTACGCCAACACAGCATCGCAGGGAAAGCAAATAATTATATTATTGGTTGTATTGGCGTTAATGACATCTGCCTCGCGCATAATCCAGTTTGCAGCTGCAATACCGGCAAAGGCCTGACAGAAATATTCCGACCTTTAAGAATTAGCCGGTACGAAAGCGTACTCGCCCGCAAATGCACGGGCTTGGCAGGTGCAGCGCCCGCAGTGATGGGAGGCTGGCTGGCTGTATGTACGCATGCGCGGATGGATGGATGCCGGCCTCCTTGGAGCGCGTGGCCCCGCTCTGGCCGGTGGATGGTCGCCTCCCTCGCGCGCCGCTGACGCTTCACTGGAGAAAATGGCGGCCGCAGTCAGGCAGGAGCTCGCCCAGCTCATGAACTCAAGCGGGTCTCACAAAGACCTCGCTGGGAAGTAAGTGCTCCGTCGCTCCGCGCAGGTCTGCGGGGAATGTGTGTAATGCATGCCTAAAACACGTACGACCGAGAATTGTCCTTTTGTGCGATTTACGGAAAGCTCGGTGCTGCTCGGAGCCACCGTAAGCCGGCCACGGACTCGTCAAGTCAGTCTGTCAGGCAGCTAGCGAGCTAGCTAGTTAGCTAAGTCATCACACTCCCAGTTTGGCAAATGATTGTTACTCTGTCAACCGGGTAAACGTCGTAAACCAAACATAGGAGGGGACATGTATTGACATTAATTAAGCTTCATGAAATCTGAATGAACTTTGAGGTGAATGTAGCGCACAGTTAGCCTAGCCGCATGCTATGTCATCGCGCTATTTACCGCGTCGAGGCTGTTTGGTAGTTAGCGTTCTGTTAATTAGCTTGGCATTACTCAGGCGGATGTGTGTTATTGCAAGCGTGGGTCCTGTCCGATAAAATGTACAGTTAAAGTGAACGTTGCTGCTAGTTTTCCCTGGACAGTCAGCTAGCATCTGACGAGTCCAGTCGGGCATCTGTAGCTGTTGTAGATAGGTGGACTAAACACTGTGCAACTCAGTCGTATATGTCGATAAATCATATCATTGGGTCATTAAATTGCATTTACTTATTCGTTTACTTCAGTTATCTATTGTTATTTTTTATGTTATATTTTACGTTGGGTAGGTACTAGTTATTATGGTAATCTGGACATTCTTGTAATTAATTTCGTAACGTGAATTGAATTTGTTTTGGTGTTTTCCATTAGTGTGACTATGGCAGACAGTCTGCTCACTATATTTAGCTGGTAAATATTACACTTTTACAGACACGTTTACCTGTTTCAGTCAGATCTTTTACAGTCCTGCTAATTAAAAAAAAGAATATTTAAATGGCAGTTTAAGGTCACTGGAATTTCGTGGTTTTCTATACAGAATTTGGAATGATCTAACAGTGATCTAACATTTGTGATACAGATTTTTCGGGAGTTTCAGTATTCTATTGAGAAAAATACAGAAATGCAGGTCTGGAAAAAATTAAGCGACTGCAGAAAAATCTTCAGTTTCACTCATTTCTCAATTTATGTGTATGCACCTGTGTAAAATATGCATTTTGTTTGCAAACTGCAGCCTGGCTCATCCCTGCTTCTCACTGGCAAAAGGGCTTCTTTCTTACAGTTTGGGACTTCAGTTCTGTTCTAGGAGTCTGTTATGAATTGCAGTAGAAGTTGGCAGTCATCTCTGGCATTAGAATGTTGCTCCAGCCCTCTACCTGCCTGGTTTTTGATCCTTGACAGTGTCTCCTGCTTCACCTTGTTCTCATATACTGCTGTCTTGGAAACTCTGAAGCCATGCAGTGTAGCTTCTGCCAGCAGAACCAGGCTTAAACCAGGATTTAAAAATGCATATTAAAAAAAGAGGTCTCTTAATTTTTCTCTGAGCTGTATACAAAAGCAAAATGCTATTTAAGGAGGTATTCCTGTTGGCACTCTGGATGAAATCAGATGGTAGTTAAAGGCATCTTCTAGAAGTAAACACTGCTGACCTTTTGTTTCACTGCAGATACCGACAGATTCTTGAAAAGGCTATTCAGTTTTCCGATGGGGAACAGCTGGAGGCATTAAAAGCATTTGTTGAAGCCAGTAAGTAGCTTTTTGCTCTTAAAGCGTGTTCAGAACATCCAGAGGATTCTGCAGCCTACTGACTTGATCACCTTCGGAGGATATGCTGTTTTTTTTTTTAGTTGTATGCATTTCTCAGATGTCTTTGTCCTGCCATATTTGGTTTACTCATCAGCCGTGTTCTCCCTCCCCCTCCCCCTTTCTTTTAGTGGTCAATGAGAATGTCAGCTTAGTGATTTCCAGACAGCTGCTGACGGATTTCTGCACTCACCTCCCTAATCTCCCTGACAGTACGGCCAAGGCGGTCTATCACTTCACCCTGGAGAAGATTCAGCCCAGGGTCATTTCTTTTGAAGAGCAGGTGAGGGGGTCATCTGGATGGGTGCTGTCTTCCAGCTTTCTCTTTATGGCCCAGTTCAGCTCTGCAGCCATCATACACTTATTAAATGTATTCATATCTCTCTGTTTGTATTTTTGATGATAGTCACTGTTCTCTTGTCAAAATGATATTCTGGTTTGACCCATTCTTATTATATTGGTTTTGCACATTGAAGAAGTGCCGGAGGGTGGGTATCCCATTATCAGATCAAATCAGATCCAACTTTGCCATGATGCAGAGCACAAGTACAGTGCCAATGAAATGCAGTTAGCATCTGACCAGAAATGTAATTATGGCATTGTTTATAGAAAGTGCTGTAAGAATTTACTGTAAAGTACAGAAACTGGAAGGCTGTATAGGATTTGCCCGATATGGAAATGTATAGGTATGTGCAGATATATACAAAACTTAACAGGGGCTATATATAAGATATATGACATGTTTTCTATTCATGACAAGTAAGTGGATGAGGTTTATGAGGTTATGCCTGAAAATTGGCACTACGTGGTTCTTTCTTCGCAGGTGGCTTCAATCAGACAGCATTTGGCAACCATCTATGAAAAGGAAGAAGACTGGAGGAATGCTGCCCAGGTTCTAGTGGGCATTCCTCTGGAAACGGGACAAAAGTAAGTTTGTGGACTACGGTTAGCTAGATTTTGCATTGGAGACGCTTAAAGTCAGCCTCAGATTTGTCTGCTCAGTTAGGAAACGGGGAGGTGTTTCATCTTATATTGGTGGAAATGCCTAAGAGCAATTTCAATCTTGTATGCAAATCCAGTATATATGAAATACTAGCAGATCTTATTTCTAGATTGTCATATACCATCTGTTCATATAAAGAAAAAGCTACACTGCTACTTACAAAGGTGTTCACCAGATCTTAATTTACGTTCGACATATACCATCTGGTTATTTAAACAATAAACCTTAATTCCAGTTTTAGGAGCTAAAATCGAGGCGCTGTGATGTTTAATCATACTTACATTAATTGTAAGACTACTGCACAGTGAACCCTAAGCGTGTTTTATTATAAACATGGATGGTACATATGTACCGTTTCCCCTTTCCCAGGCAGTACAACGTAGACTACAAGCTCGACACATACCTGAAGATTGCTCGCCTATACCTGGAAGACGATGACCCCGTGCAGGCAGAGGCGTACATCAACCGAGCCTCTCTGCTGCAGAATGAATCCACCAATGAGCAGCTTCAGATTCACTATAAGGTGCCTGGTGTGGCCTCGTCTCCAAGCCGATTTGCTGCTGACATTCGCTTCTTTATTTTTTTCTGTTGCAGCAAAACATTGCATGTGCTTTTATTTTAGTGAGAAATAAAGCTATTGTGATGTCTGCGGCGGGAGGAACGACCCATGGTGCTGGCTGCGGGTATAGCCCTTCGCAAGGGCGTTTATTAACAT
>JAODKN010000114.1:1752879-1772241 GCA_026774425.1 Petrocephalus zakoni
TGTCCCCAACCGGCCGGTGGGGGGGGGGGGGGGCCCCCCCCCGCCCCCCCCCGGCCGGGGTTCCGCCCCCCCTTGCCCCGGGGGGGGGGGGGTGGGGGGGGGGGGGGGGGGGGGCTATCTCGGATGAGTAGCACTACTGCGTAACCCAATAGTCACACTCAGAGCCAGCACCGGACATGCTAAGGCAGATGCACTTTGGCGCCGCCCTTGTGGCCACTACTGGGAGTGGCGGGAGGTCCGGGACCAAAGGGGAGGCCTGTGCAGCAGGGTGCCAGGGAGAGGCTCCCCAGCCCTGAGCTGCAGGCTGTCATGGTGTCAGACTGGGGGCAGCGACAGGAGCAGGACAGCGACCTGGTGCCGGTGCTGCAGGGTGTGGGGGCCCAGCGGAGGCCTCCATGGGAGGACAGGGCAGCTTTCTCCCGGGAGACCGAGGGGCTGCGGTCCAAATGCGAGACCCTGTGACAGCGTGCTGCAGAGGGGTCTACAGGGTCAGTACAGGAGGGACCCCGAGGACTTTAGCTGCCGCCGTGACCTCTGCACGGCACGGAAGGGCCTCACGGGCAGGTCACTCGCCAGCTCCAGCAGCTCCCAGGGGGCCCCAAGGGACAGAATGGTGGTGGGCATTTAGGGCCCCGATCTGACAGGGGTAACAGGTACATGCTCACAGGGATGGGTTATGTCACCCTGTGGCCAGAAGCCAATGCCATCCCTGACCAGGAGGGGGAGACAGTTGCAGATGCCCTGGTGGAGGGCGTATTTAGCCAGTTCGGGGAGCCAGGGACGCTGCACAGTGACTAGGGGAGGAATCCTGAGTCTGCAGTGCTCGCCTCCCTGTGCAGCCAGCTGCGCATACACAAGACCCGCACCTCGCCCCTGCGGCCTCAGAGTGACGGCCTGGTGCAGAGGTTTCACTGCACCCTGGAACAGCAGCCGCCATCCTGGTGGCAGAGCATCAGTGTGACTGGGACACACAGCTGCCCCTCGTGCTCATGGCCTGTGGCTCCTCGGGGCAGGACTCCTCATCCTGGGAAGAGACCTCCACCCCCAGCTGATTTGGCCTTTGGTCGGCCCCCTGACTCCTGAACCTCCTGGGCCGGAGTATGTGAGGAAACTGCAGGGCCACCTTGGGGCAGCATGCGCCAAAAGCACAGCTACGATCTCCAGGCCCAGGGGAGACACGTCCTGGCTGGGGGGCTGGTTTGGGTGCAGGGCCCCTAGAGGAAAAAGGGGGTGATGTCCCAAGCTGGCCATTCGAGGCGGGGGGGGGGGCTGCAGAGTGCTGGATCGGATGTGCGAGGTGGTGCACAGGGTGCGAGTGCCGCCTAGGGGGAGGACAGGGGCTCTGCACAGGGACAGTCTGGCCCCTTATAGGGGAGACGCCCCCCCCCCCCAAGCTCCAGGCCCCTTGTTTCCTCTCCCCCTCCCCCACCCCAGTGGTGTTACCAGGGAGAGTGTGTGTCGTTCGGGACGTGGCCCCAGAGTGTGGACGGTGGTTGGGGCCCCTGGTCCCTGTGGGGCGAGTGCAGTCGGACCTGTGGCGGTGGCGTATCCTCATCTGTGCGGCACTGCGACAGTCCAGCGTAAGTAGCCGAAGGAAACCGGATCCAGCTGGATCCTGCCGGGCGATGGGCCCCGCTGCCAGTCGCTAGCCAGTCGCATGCATCTGCTATACCCTGTCTGCACCACAGAGGGCAGCGCTGCCCCAGACCCCTGGGACTTGGGTTCAAGTATCCACCCTGGCTCCACAAGTGTGGAGTCTGCATGTTCTTCCTGTGTCGTCGCATGTGTGTGTGAATGGTGTGTGTGCCCTGCGATGGGTTGGTGCCCCATCCTGGGTTATTCCCTGCCTTGGGCCCATAGCTTCCTGGATAAGCTATGGATCCCCACAACCCTCAATAGGACAACCAGGTTAGAAGATGCATGGGTGGGCTGCATTTCACATTAATTAATGCACAGTTATCAAAACTAGCTGTGAAGGTGGGGAATGTGAAGTTTAGGAGGAAAAAGACGTACACTGAGAATTAGAACTAAAAGTGAAAAGAAGGGTTCACTTTCAGGAGAATATATGTCATGCGCAGATTCCTTTATCAGTGTGCAATGAACATTCTTTTGATCCATTCAAATTTTATTTTGTTTATGCATGAAAACATCTCATTTGACTTCATAGTGATTTCGAGGTAATTTCAGAGGTTTCATTGAATGATACCCCAATTCCCATCGTTAAGGCAGAATAAATGCTCGGTTTGATGGTCCGTTTTACTTGGCCTACGTGTTTGGCACGGATTCGAGCTACAAACCAAACCTCCCGGTTGCTTCATGATGGAAGGATCCAGGATGGAGGTGCAGTCAGAATGCAGAGACCTTTTCCACACTAATTTAGACGGGTTGATTTAAGCTGCACTAACAATGATGGTAATGAGGAAGTGCCCAGCGTTGCAGGATGCAGAAGCCGTTTTTTTTTTATTTGGGGCTTGTCTGTGTTGGATTTATTTTTTCGGATTCTTAGAGTGGCCTATCTGATTTGATTATCCCATCAATCCATCCATCCATCCATCCATCCATCCATCCATCCTCTAACTGCCAAGTCCTGGTCGGGGGAGGGCACGGGGATCCAGGGTGTATGCCTGCCTTGTGTCATTTCACCCCCTCCCCCATCGATAGTGAATAGTTCCCGCTCGCGATTTGCGGCGCTGAGCACTGCGTCGACGCGCCACACCGTCATTACGGCTGCTCGCGCGGCTCTGTACACACAAACGAATGTGGCCGACTTGAGAAAACTGGAGAAGGGTTCCAGCTTTGCCACAGTCGCTCCTGGCCAAGGGGCCGGCGGTTGCTGGGAACGGGGGGCTCCCGACAGAGTTAGGGTTTCAGCTCCGGTGGGTGCGGAAACGTCTGTCCTCGCATCCTGCCCTCCAACAGTGGAGAAAGTGTGGCCGACGTAATGCATAACACCTGTGGAAAGGCGATCGCCCCCCCCCGGGCGGGGCGCCGGGCATGTGCCGAGGAAACCAGAGTTCTTCAGCCAGGCAGGCTTAGAAAGCAGTCATTAGATGGTGGTGGGGGGGGGGGTAGCTGTACTCCCAGGTGCTGGGGCTCCAGCCACCTCCCCCAACCCCATGCTCCATACTGGTGGGGCAAGACACCTCAGGTTCCCCGAGACCAGCCCCTACCCAAACCGACACGGGATGCTCACCGCATGGATTCATACGAGCTGCCCCCCACCTCAACACCAAAATGGAACCGGGCAGCCAGGACCCCCCCCCACTCTGCATTCGCTACCTGTGCCAGTGCTACTTGCTGAATGGCCCCCGTTTACTAACGGACATTGAGTTTTTATTTTGAGGCAGGACGCGGACGGACGCCCCAGGACACCGTCAGTGACTCCTCATCGTGCCAAACACGCCAGGCTGTAAAATACGGCTGGCCGCGTTTCGAAAGGCTGATATTGCAGGATCGCTGTTGATTTTTCAAAACTGCATAATGATGATAAATTTAGATGTTCTGCCCTTAATTAAAAAACAGCAGAACATTGAGCAAGCATATGCGCGGATTGTGGCTAGATTTTCAAAATGGCCCGGGGGCGTTACAGTGCAGGTCTGCTGTTTAAAAAAGAAATAACTACTTTTGTTTTGTGCGTGACAAAAATATGACAGAAATGCACCTTGTATTGCAACATCCAACACAGGCAGCCCGCAGCGAGGGCGACAATGAGGGGACAACGAGGAGGCTGAATTGTAGCTGCAAATGCAATAATTGTGTATTATGCTACCAGTGGAGCGAGCAAAGATACACAGCCCTCGTATAATGGATCATTTCAAATCATTAATGCCGTTATTAGCAATGGTGGACAGAGTTCTGCTAATTCGCTAACCACTAATTAGTAACTTTGAAAACTCTTAGCAGACCAGTTAGCTGTAAATCCGCTATCATTTTGTTCACAGGTAAAGTAAAAAAAAAGTTTAACAGTGAAAAACATTTGTAAATCCTGACATCACAGACATTCGTTCCGATCTGTTGTGACTGTGCCTACGTGCCCGCAACATGATTAGTTGATAATTTGTCATATTTAAGTTTATGGGAATCTACCACTAAGTAGCTAAACCATAAAAGAACCAACCATCCCATGGAGAGGAGCTGGTCCTGCCAGACTCTGGGCCAGTTCAGGCCCACACGGATGAGTTATGATTATGGCTGAATCTGGGTAGTTACCTAACTCACCTTTGCTGTTCTCATTTCTTCCAGACCATCAGGTGGAGGAAAGTACTGTCTTGGGGAGAGGAAGAGGTACAGGTCGTGCAATACGGACGTGAGTGCATTCTCTGTCTCTTTGTCCCTCCCCCTTCAGCCGTCTCTTTGTGGGCTTGGTAAGGTGCTGGGCACATACTGCATCAGGCCCAATCACGGCTCTTCACGGTATGTAGGGGGATGATCCGAAGTCCCGATGAGCAGCTTGGACTCATCTTGTCATTGGCGGGTCACTAATAGAGGGTCAGTAACAAAGATTAGACGACCAACTGGGACTGATTATTTTATTCAGCTTTAGTCCAATGAAGGTGAAAATTAACCCGACATTTCCTTCAGGACAGAAAATTGGTGTTGAGAATGGTACTCAGAAAGCCATGCTCAGGTCATTGGAATGGTACTCAGAAAGCCATGCTCAGGTCATTGGAATGGTACTCAGAAAGCCATGCTCTGGTCACAGGATTATACAGTCTTATACTTAGGATTATACAGGTTATACAGTCATGCTTTAACGTCACCTGAAACTGTCCTTGCTGGAATAATCTGTACTGGGTTTACTTTCGAATTTGTGATCTTGGGGTCTGTATAAAGACTCATTGAATTAATTTAGATACCATCAAGAGATTTCGATGGATAGCGGCATTCACTTAGGGACCTACGTGCTTGTTGTACTGTTTCCAGCTGCATGGTTTCCGCTGTGCTTCAGGAGGGTAACTGGCACGTATTGGTTAAATGGTCACACACAAGATGCATGTTCACCTGGGCAGGTAAAGCGGCCAGCATCCTCATGAATGGGCCCGGCTGTGCTTACTGCCGCAGGCCTCAAACAGGAGCCTGTGTTTCAAATGTTTGCTGGGAACAAATATTTCAGTGTGGCTGACTGCTCCTTATTTGTACCCCCATGTCTCTAGGTGGCCTGTGCTCCTTTGGGGATGGTGGGAGGGGGGGGGGGGGTAGAGCCAATGGCGGGTGCACGGGTCTGTCTTCACCAGGCTTAAAAATAACCGGCTTGAGCAAGCACAAGAAAGTTTGTCTTGGAAAACAAAGATTGACCGCGATTTGATTGCTCTCTGCATTGGGCGTCCAACACAAACGGGGCCTGCGTGGCTCACCGGTCCTGGGGGTGATCCGACCAAGGCCTGGGGGGGCTGGCAGGACGTGGGTCTGAGCGAATGCTCCGGTTGAAGTGAACCCATCTGAGCAGTCGAAGTGGGGCAGTCCGGCCCAGGCGGTCACAGCGAGGGGAGCTGTTCCGTGCCCTGTGGTGTGGGGGCAGCGTCTGTGGGGCGCCTTCTCCTATTAGGCCTCGGGTCTCTCAGGATGCGGCCCTCAGTGGCCCCGGGTTCCACACGCACCAGAGAATAGCTGCTGTTTGTTCTCTCCTCACACCAATGAGTTAATCCACCCCCAGCCCGACCCCCATGGTCCCTTCGTAAGAGTGCAGGCATTTTACATCATAGCTGCCTTTGTGTAGCTAAATGTCACCTGTAATTGAATGCGCGGTAACAAAGGGGGAGCAGGAGCACCCCTGAGTTTATCATAAAGCAGTGGGAGAGCTTGAATGCTTGCCTCTGAGCTTACTGTCCAGCCTTTATGAGGATAAATTAAGTTGCTGTGACCTTCCAACCCAGGGTTTAATTGATAGCTAAATGTGTTCCATTCCTCTAGGCTTGTGAATGTCAGATTGGTATAACTGTAGTCTCAGCAGTCGGAGTCTGCTTGTGACTCCATCCCAGTGTAATACTGTAGACTGTGATCCCACATAAATAAACCCGGCCAGTTATCACCTCGTCCCGTTAACCGAATAGACTCTCTTTTAAGGTTAAAGGCCATTAAAGGCGCTAAAGTCATTGAAACAAGTACAATTTTCATTAGCGGGGGAAAAAAAACTCATCACCACGTTAAATTTAATCGCCTCCCCCCCCCCCCAGCTCACCCCCGTAACGTGAGACGTCCTCGAGTCTGCTTGAGGTCCGGCCTATAAGAAGTTTTCCAGGTTATGCGCTTAGGCCGGAGCCATGCTATGTGCTTTGGTGTGTTAATGGGATTCAGCCATGTCTCATTTGCACTGAGTGTGGTTAGACACTTATGGTCTATAAAATATGGCAGTGAACTGCAGTTTGTAAAGCTTTTATGTGTCCGGGGGGAGCGTGTTTTAGAGGAGCGCAGACACCCCTTACATCGCCCCCCTCTGTCTGTCGCTGGAACAACGACCAAGTGAGAGATCCCACCCCAAAAGAGGAATTGCAGCAGTGTTTCTAATTACAGGCTTAAACATCAGCGTGAACTCCCCCCCGCCCCATCCAAACAGGGCCCCCTCCGAAGACAAACACATTCTTTGGCGCGCTTGCATCCAGGAGCTGACCTGAAACTTGAGCACGTGTCTTATCTGTGCTCGTACCCAGCTCGCCGATGTGAAAGGCTAGCGGCCTCCCTTCCCCTCTGTCACAGGCCTGTCCGGCGGGATCCCGGGATTTCCGGGAGAAGCAATGCGCCGACTTCGACAGCCTCCCCTTCCGGGGAAAGTACTACAATTGGAAACCGTATACTGGAGGTGAGTTCTGGCAGTAGCCACACCCACTTTCTGTGATTGGTGCATAGGAAGCTGGGCTATTGGCCCAGTCTGTCCTTCATCCACAGCCAATGACAGTATAGACCTTTCACAACAACAGTGCATGTGTCCTTTTGGTGCCTGGAGAATTCCATGAATTCCAGGACCCTGATGCGTTTTAAGGTTTTCTGCCATTCAAACATTATTCCTTCTTTGGGTGTTTGGTGAGGGCCATTGCTATGCTGTGCTCTAAGGGACAATAATCATGCATTTGCATGGGGCCCTAGAAGTTTCGAGGTCCCCTATTGGCCACAAATAGTCACCAGACTATATATGAAATAAAAGCATTCCTCATTTAGGAAATGTAGGAAATGCTGATGCTGCATGTTCTGCTAACAAGCTAGCTAGCTACGATATTCTGACTCTACTTGCTAGCAATTTATTTAGTTTTTGATATGTCTGAGAGGTGGCACAGGGGCCCCCAAAAACAGCAAGCCCACCCCTGCCAGTAGCGACTGGTGTTATCAGGCTACAGTTTCTCAGTGAGTGTTGGAGAGTGAAGACGAAAGCCATCAGTGGCCGTGGATCACTCCCGTGCCTTCGCATATGCTAGCCAACTTCGTGCTTTGGTCATAAATGTACTCCGGGTGTTTATGGTGAACTTACCGGAAATAAAAATATGTCCGCTTCACCAAGGCCAAACCAATTGACAATGACGAGACCCTGTTCCAAAGTCTTCTCGAAGGAGATTTATGACTATGCTAATATTAAGTCCCATTTAAACTTATCAAATGTTTTGCAAAAAGCTATAAAGATTAAGTGTGCTTGGCTTCGAGAGAACCCACGGATCGTAACAGTCAGAGCCTATTAGGCCTCGGGTCTCTCAGGACACGGACAGAGAACGCGTCTTTGGTAGAGACAGTAATAATAACAAGGATCTGACGCGCTATCTCAGCTCTCACAGGCCCCTGCTGGTGTCGCGCCAGGTTCTGACTCAGACCTCCTTGAGCTGAGGCACGTCTTTGACCTGTTTACCCTCGTAAGCCTTGACGGAGGCGAGCAGCAGTGTTTAATAACACTCATTCAGCGTTTTCCAAAAGCATAAGCGACAAGATGATGTAAAACTTGACCCCCTGACCCCAACACAGTGATGTCACCTCTGCCGATGGCTGAGGTGCCCCGTTCGTCGAGCGTGACCTTTCACTCGTCTGTTTGGTGTGCGTCAGGTGGCGTGAAACCATGTGCCCTCAATTGCTTGGCGGAGGGATACAACTTCTACACCGAGCGTTCTCCGGCTGTGATCGACGGCACCCGCTGCCAGGCTGACTCCCTCGACATCTGCATCAACGGGGAGTGCAAGGTGGGAACTTACCGCCCTGACTGACTGATGGGCAGTTTTGTGGACTTCACCCACACCACCCAGTGTGGTCATCTTGGGTTTTCCTCTGGCTTCCTACATCACCATAAAAATATGAATCGCATGCAAAAAAAGCTTAAGAGATACTTAAGCGAGGCTTTGTCATCAACGCACAGTGATTATATCACTGTTATACCTAATAAAATTGTGTTTACAACTGAGTCATTGCCTTAACGACAGGAAAATTCTACTGATGGAATATGCGAGTAATTTGCGACACATATTCTGGCTGTTCCTTCTGTGAATGAAAAGCAAACTGTAATTAAGATTGTTTGATTTACATTGGAGTTTTTCCATCAGCAAATATCCTACGCGTATTGTAGCACAAAACACGTAATTAGGTAGTTAGTGGGCTACGAGGCACATAAGAGGTTAGTTGGAAAATCACTTAGTTGGAGACCGAATTTATCATGTGCTGATTAAGCTGTCAGGTTACATCAGTCAGGTAATTGGAAATAAATGGGTGTTTAGACTTGTAGAGGGTCTTTGCGATTCATCTGCAGGCGAGCAAGTAACATGAGTGGAAGATTAATGAGCAAAATCCGAGTGCGGAAGGGTGGGAGGGCGGGACTCAGAGAGCACAAGGAGCCTGTACAGAGGTTCCCTCTGACCTGCTTTGGGGCTTTATACTCGGAATACAGCGATTCCAGGGGGCTGCAAGAGTGCAGAGCGACACTGGAGTGTCTGGGGGGCCCAGACAACAAGGTCTCAGAAGGGAGCAGAAGTGCTCTGATCAGTAACGAATATGTACTAGAGCTGATATCACGCGAGTGCAAGTGCAAAAATTTGACCGCCATATTGGAGAAGTTGAAGCAATGCCTTCACACTGCGCGGCTTTTGGCTACAGAGAGAGGCGTGGATCCTTCCCCCAGTGGTATAACCCTCCACTGGTTAGTGTGCATCCTGATTATTGTATATTTTTGTGTTGACAGTTGTTTTTCAAGTTCGGAATAGCGCTGGCCATTATACATGTTCATCCAGTATAGCTGTTATCATTTCCCATACAGTATGAATTTTTAATATACCGCCGTACCAAAACAAAAGCTGTGATTCGTTGTATAAAAATATTTTTCTTCCCGCTTCATGCCTTCATTCCCTTCGTGGTCAAACATTTGATAGGAAATTATATAAACTACCAAACAATACAACTACTTCTTACTTGTGAAACTTCACAAATGGGTAGTAAAAATGTAAGACCATCAAATCTGATTTCATACGCATTTTTTTACTAAATTACTTCACTTTACGAAAGTGATATGAAGTGATAGTTCAGATCTATCAAATGTTTTCTGGATGGGTTGCAGATGGGTGATATATATATGTATCATAAATGCGAAAGATACTAATTACATTCTCTAAAATGTGAACATACTTCAAGCTGCACTTTTTAGTTTGAAGGGATTAAATATGCCAGTCTGTGTTCAGGCTGTTGAGGAAATACCTACAGCCACTGGCCTATAGCTGACTTGCTTGTCATGTCTAGTAACTGTATGTCATCAGCATGATGGTAAATCCAGCCTTTACTCTTACCAGAGTTCCCACAGCAGGGCTTGGCTAAGGAGTCTGCTGGCGGGAGGGGGTGTTCCACTAAGCAGGATTTCTTGCTTAGGCAGAAAACTTGCTGTTCTTAAAGTAGTCTGGGTGAAATATAAGTGACCAAAGGTCAAAAAGGACAAAAGTCCATTTAGCCCAGTCTACCTTAAATCCAACAAGTTTTCTGGCTAAGCAAAGAAATCCTGCTTTGTGGAACACCCCCCTGGTCAGAATTACGGGGAAATTAAACTCAAACACAGCTTTGTTTGCTTATGAAAATTGACTTTCACATTATTAAATATTAGGTAGTAAGTGGGGAAATAAACATAACTATGAAGCAATCTCGGACCTGAGATCTTGGATTGATATTTCTGTGTGTGTGTGTGTGTGTGTGTTTGTAGCACGGCCTGGATACAGCTTATTTGGTATTCTTCTGAGCAAAAGATATGCACTGGGATCACTTGTTAGATTGCAAGGATGATCTTTGGCTGGTTATAAATGTGATTCACCAGACTATCGCTGATGCACCCTGGTGTTTCTCCCGTCGTAAAGCTCTTCTCCAAAGTGACTCTTTGTTACTCTGTGAATGTGCATCATTTTTTACAGCCGTACCTGCAGAGGCCACCTGTAGGGCTCCTTTTCAGGCACATCTCATATTTATACAGTCTTTAGAAATGTGAGGATAATGTAGGCACTTTTTTCCTGCAGATATAGATAGTTGGGTTGGTTCGGTACCAGAATTTTTGGATCGGCACGGTACCTGGCATGGCAGATCGTAACGGCACTAGTTCGGTACTAATGCAAAAATATAAATAAAAATTCACACTATATTCAATACCTTTGGGTTCCTTCGCAATACTTTTTCGGAACTCATAATGCAGCTAGAATTAATGGACTAGTAAGTATAAACCTAAATGATACAGATGTCCTGTAGAGTGTGCTTTAAGCATTAAACTATGGAGGACAATGCACACCAGGTAACTTTCATATTATGTGTTTTTATACGTATTTATTAATAATTACATGTGTCCATTCACTGCTAGTGACTATATGCAAGAGAGCTAGGCTATTGAACGTGAATTGCACACACAAACATTGAGATTTTAATTAAAATTCGTAAAGAAATCTGGAAAACCAGTGCATTGCTGGCTTTTGTTGAAAGTTATTATTAGCTGTGAGAAAGATATTATCTTAAGTAGTGACTATATTTGTTCATGATTTGTTCTTCAGTAGTAACTAGTATTTGTGTAACTTCAAGTAAAGTGTTTTCAGAAGTGTAACCAATGGTGGGAAAAGTACTTGAATTTTATGCTTATGTAAAAGTAGAGTACAATTAGTTTTAAAACTAATTATCAAAAGTAAAAAAAAAAATACACATTCAGATCCATTAAGCTTGCAAAATGCAACCCATCATTAAAAAATCCACTCACATAATAATAATAATTATTATTATTATTATTATTATTACTATTATTATTATTATTCTCATTATTATTAGGTATGTAAGGATGGTCTCACACAGAATGTATAAGAATAAATTGTTGTTTTTTTTCTCAAATATTCAATTTGAGAATTCAGAAAAACTACTTAGTCACAGTAACGAAGTATTTGTACATCATTACTTATACTGGAGTAATATAGATAAGATATAGAGTCTATCAGAGAATATAGAGAATATAGAGTCTATCAGAGATGTGTGCCGGGCAGGTCCCAGAATGGTTGTGCTGTAACTAATCGATCACCTGCTTCCATTCAGCCAGCTGTGGTTGAACTCTGGGTTTATCTTTACACCCATAGCATGTGGGATGTGACAATATACTGGGCTCGGACGCCAAGGAGGACCGCTGCCGGGTGTGCGGAGGGGATGGCAGCACGTGTGAGCTCACAGAAGGACTTTTCAACGACTCTCTCCCAAGAGGAGGTACTGTGGATGACAACAGGATGGGGGGGCATTATGAGTGTGACCTTACAGTGTGAGGTGTACGATCACCATAGCTTGTGCTCCTGACTGGATCAGAACCATGCCCCTGTCTCAGCTACCTGGCCAACTCTGACGGCTCTAAAATCACGGAGTTATGTCCTCTTATTGCCATTTATGGAAAATGGGTGTTTTTGGTCTGCCAGATCCTTCATGTGAATATGTGCCTCTTTGTGTCATGTTGGGGATAAACTGAATTTCTCAATCTCCCCGGTTCAAATTCATTTAATGAGAAGTGCGTGCACACTGATGTGTCATTGGTGTCATTCAGCTAAAAATACCCGTCAGTGTACAGAGATGTGTATCTGTATCAAATTAAGTGCTACAAAAGGACAGATGATTAGGTTTTTATTTTCAATTTTTTAAATTTTACAGATCTTAAGTAAGTTTAGGAGTTTTTCCATCCTGATGAATCCTGATGTGGCACAAATGTATGAATTTGTTTGTCCTGTGTCACCGTGATGATCAACAACTTGCAGAATAAGGACATATCATTGTCATCTTTAGCATAGCTCAAATCCACTTTCCTGTCCTCTGTCAGGCTACATGGAGGTCGTTCAGATCCCACGCGGATCGGTCCACATCGAGATCAAAGAGGTGGCCGTCTCAAAGAACTACATCGGTAAGCAGACACCGATTAGCCTAATTTAAAAGTAAATGTTAGAAATGTATAATATTTAATGACAGTAAGAATGCACTTGGACTGCTTCATGATGTCTGGGTGTAGTAAAGAACCGTTGTTATTAATATTTTCTTGCACTTGGTACTAGCATCTTGCTCGTAGGGATTTCACACTCCGATGGAGTAACAATACTGTGGACCTGAGAAATATTCCCAGATTGTGCTGTCTTCTGTTTAACCTTCCTGGGTATTGTTTACCGGCCAATAGACTGGTAATAGACTTCTAGTTACTGCTGCCTTTTCTCTCCTACTTCCTCCATCACACCAGTCAGTGCCGCGGGGGAGACAGTCAGCCGCAGATGTGGTTTGTGAATCAGCAGACCAGGCCTGTTTATTGCGCAGCAATAAATCTGCATTACTGTGACAGTCAGTGCTTTCTCTCTGAGCAGCTGATCTTAGCGGACAAGATGAAGGAGAGAGATTTTTTATTTTTTTTTTTGGAATTATAGATAGAGAAAAAAATAAAAACATCTGAAGTCACAGTCTCCTTAATTTAAACAGTCAGACAAGTGGATTTGGTTAGGTTAATCATAACTCAAACATAGATGCTGGCAGGCTGTGCGTCGGCCCAGCTCTGTGAAACGATGACACGTCCCAAATTTGGCTCTGGTGAGATACTAGCAAAGCATCTGAAACAATATGCCAGTAGTGGTTTGATTTATTAAGGCCGAAGGACAGCGTTTAATATGTCGTGTTGTCCAACGTCAGAATTTAGAGCAGGTCTGGTGCCCGTCTGTGATGGGACCACGGGATCCCTGCTCGGTGAGATTATTAGGATAGAAAAAGAATTGCAAGGAGATGCTGAATGTGACGTGGGTTTACTCGCCTTTATTAAATTGTCCGTTGGAATGATCCTGTAGTTTAGAATTTAAGAAGCAGGTCTTCTGCCAAGTGAGAGCCTGCACATGGACTTTGGATTGTCTGCCAATGTGGCATCTGTCTGTGAAGAATGTCGCTTTTGTGCAAAGTTTCTTCCATGAAAGGATGCAGAATATGTCGAAAAAGGAAGCCCATGTAATTAGTAACGAAAAGCAAAGCTGATGAGTCACGCTTACCGCTCTCCGATAAATTACGACTTTATGCTCGGCTCCTAATGATAACCTCGGAGGGATATCGAGAGCGGGAGGATCGGTCGTGTTTTGTGGCTTGGCTGGATCTCAGACGCGAGAAAGCGGAGACTCGGGAGATTTGTTGTGGTTGGAGACGGGACCTTTGTTTTGACGACAGGCGGGACGGAGCTCCATCTTTACCTGAAGAGGATGTTGCTCAAGGTGTAGCCCAAAGGCGGCTGGCCTTGAGTGGCAGCAGGGGGAAGGTCGCTATCGGTGATGTCAAGCTTTCTTCATTTCACCGTCTTTCAGCGCTGAAATCTGAAGGAGATGAATACTATATCAACGGAGCGTGGACCATCGACTGGCCCCGGAAGTTTGACATTGCCGGAACAGCGTTCCACTACAAAAGGCCGACGGATGAACCCGAGTCGCTGGAAGCCCTGGGGGCCACTGCGGAAAACCTCATTGTCATGGTAGCGCCACTGCGGCATTATGGTGCCTTATTGCAAATTGATAAGCCAGAGAAAGATGTGTCTGTGTATCAAGCAGCCCTTTGCTACAGCTGCAGTTTGGTCAACGTGAGCTTCACGGGTAGGATGACCTGAAAACGGTGCCCGAAACATTTTGAAACGGCATAAAACAAGGATAATGTGAAAAAATGAAAGCTATAATAGTGCAAATCCTAGACCAAGATACAGATTTCAAGCCAGTTTTCCTAGCTGTTTGCATTACTGTTGCAGGGAGAGAAATCTAATAAAACATCAGAAAATAAGCAAAGTCTCATAAAAATGTACCCTTCCTTGTTTGTATACTTAGTAGTTTGACGTCGCGTGATTTGGCATGTTGTAATAAATGGTCTTAGTATGGCCAGTTTAAAAATGTGTTTGCACTGTAAATAATGGGATTTTATGATTAAATATATCAAGTACTTCTCTTTAATGTAGAAGAACTATTATAGTGGGAATCTAGAATGAGAGCATTAAATGTCCTCCACTCATAATAACTGATATTTCAAAAAAACCTGCCTGGATAACTCACAGACAGATGCTCATAGACACACACACATATATATATATATACGTGTGTGTGTGTTTATAATATTTATATCTTTGTCTGGCCCGTGGTTTCCTAGACCATGCTGGCTTTCAGATGAATTTTAAGGCTGGAAATACCAGACCTCACAGGAGTACCGGAATAGAAAAGGCCAGCCAATCCACCAATTTCCGTGCTGCTCAAAGAGCAGCTCCTCATACCCATAATCCTCTTCTCCCTCTCAAACTCAAACATAAACACGCCAGGACCGCAGCCGCGCATGCTAAATATATTGGCGGGCAGAGTACCAAGGCAACATGGGCAAGGAAGGCTGTGGATTACTGGGAGGTGGTGTGTAGAGAGCTACACGGAGATCCCCATCCCCGCGAACATCTAAACCATCTCCTTCCCATCCCCATGTGTCCCAAATTTATATATATTATATAAAGAATATGCATGTATAAGTTATTCTATTTGCGTTGCCACGGTGTTTCCATACATTTTATTACTATCCAAATGGGATTCTCGGTTCCCATCTCAATTCCCATTATTTCTGTGGGAATATATATACAGTATTTTAATGGCTGTTTTCCTCATTCCCATGCAGCCCTATAGAGCTCACTTGAAAGCCTCTCTGCTGCACAGGTACTCCTGCAGGAGCAGAACCTGGGCATCAGCTACAGGTTCAACGTGCCCGTCACGCGGACAGGAAGCGGGGATAACGAGGCTGGCTTCTCCTGGCACCATCTACCCTGGTCTGAGTGTTCCACCACCTGCGCTGGCGGTAAGGGTCTCACAGCGGCGCCGTACCTGGCCCTTTAAAGACGAAGGTCTCAGCGCATGCGGGCAGGACGCGTTTCATCAGCTATAGGTCTGCTGCAGGTACGTTGATACACCGGAGGATTTGTCAGTCATCGCTCAATGAAAAGCCAAGCCTCACTTGTGTAGGCCTGCCTCTGGGCACATCTAGATGTACAAGCAGAATTATGTTAGAAGATAAAACCATAGACATGTATAATGTATCACAAGGCTTGACTTGCAGATATACCCACTAATCCGGCAGCTCTGCGTTTGCGACAAAAAGCAATGGGGCTGAAACCTTTGGTGACTGACAAGAAATTATTTGGTGTAGCTTGAGCGTATACTTTCCGTATTTCAGCGTCTTTGAGTACGGGGTTATCGTATAATTTGTATGGACGTACTCTTAAGCGCTTTGGTCGGTTTACCAGTACAACTGTTTCACAGATGAATGATATCCCAAAGTCGGCCCTCTCTGTAATTACACCCCCTAATTCCCCCACCACAGTGAAATGTGGGCCATCGCAAAAAATGACAAACCCGTTTCATTTGCCCAAAAATTGCAGGCCTGTGATGTTCTCCACGAGCTTTGTACATGACTATTTAAAAGCATCCAAAGAATTCACTAAATTTTAAATACAAACATCGCTGGGAATTTTTGCTACCAAACCACTAAAAAATGTAAAGTACAGCCTTCCACGAAGTGTTGCCTGAAGCTACCTCCGGGATATTTTATTACTGTTAAATGCGACTTTATCAAAGTTCTCGAATACACGATCAAGCTGCCCCAGTAAATAGCAATTTGTAAAATCCCAGATGTATGTCATGTGATTCATGCCTGTTTTGATAACACTACTCTGGTACAGCATGGGGAGCCAGAGGCAAGACAAATGTATACAGCCCAGGTCATTGCGTCACTTTCATGTAAATAAAGCGACAGAAAAATCAAGCGCATACACAACCCTAACAACCCTACCAATTCTGGCTCTTGTTCTTGACTTGTTTGATGGTGTTTGGCACCAACCTGGTGGTATTGCAGTGGCATACACAGGTGCAGGGCCACAGGGCTGCTGGCCCCAGCTAATTGGCCCCTGGAGTACCCCCTCCCCTGTCACTCGCCGATTGAAAGCATATCATTGGCTAATAAGGATGGCCTCTCTTGTGCCACCCTGAAGTGGTTAACATCCTGACAGCATGCTAGTGCCCAGGCTGCATGAATGAGGGAAATGAGGGTCACAGTGTCTGATGGGCACACGAGCAGGTGTCAGGGTCAGGGCCGGTGGGCGGGGCATGCCTCGCACGTGTGTGATCATAGGACAGGGATCTAAAACCAGACACAGTGACCCTAAAACCTTGACAGATGCCAAACCCCCTGGTGGCTACACTAACTCTATGACCCCTAACCCCCTCCATCTTGAAATGAGTACTTGAGTACTCGAAGACTAACATCCGCTCTCCTTAGATGTCTGCCCCGAGTACCTCTGTCCATATAATATGGACTGTTGAAAAAATTGCCTGAGCAGATGTGTGAAATATTTATCTATATGTTATTTTTGGAGTGGTTTATTGAGCGGGATCCCTTTTCTTGGTTACCATGGCTAACTTCCCATCATGCAAGCATGATGGATAGACCCTAACCGACATCGGGGCTTCCTTGTTGCCTTACATTTTTTTAAATGGTCCTCCATTTTCAGTGTCCGAATTGGGAGTTAGTCTATGTTTTGGAGCAGACTTAGCATGGGACGAGCCCTGGCGATGCACATAGGGTTTTGTCGACATCTTGGGGGGGGCAGGCAACATAACGTGTCTGGTCTTGACCCAACAGGTTCCCAGAAGCAGGAGGTGGTGTGCAAACGGGTGGACGATAGCTCCGTAGTGCAGAACAGCTACTGTGATCCAGACAGCAAGCCCCCAGAGAACCAGAGAGCCTGCAACACGGAGCCCTGCCCCCCCGAGTGAGTGCGTGGGCTCCGCTCACGGGAGCCTGGCCTCAGCTGGGATGAGGTTCCACTTTTAGTGTTTGTTTGTTTGCATGTCCTGAGGCTAGAGCTCAGAGGACGTGCAGGCGATGCATGCTTAATAGACTGCTGGTCCGTCTCCCATCCTAAGCGGCACCAGGCTGGCTCCTGTTCCTCAATGGAGGATGTGATGAATCGCATGTTCCGGGCTCTCCTAACACTGCAGAATGCCTAAGTTGCCCCTGTTTTGGTTCCAGGTGGTTCATTGGTGACTGGTCTGAATGCAGCAAGACATGCGACGGGGGCAGCCGTGCGCGGACGGTCCTGTGCATACGTCGCATCCGGCCCGCCGAGGAGGAGACACTAGAGGACAGTCACTGTCTGACCCACCGGCCCATTGAGAAGGAGTCCTGCAATAACCAGTCATGTCCCCCGCAGTGGGTCACCCTGGACTGGTCAGAGGTACCGCTGCAGTTTCGGGAAGTCCGTTGTGGAATGGGTGGGGTAGCACGAGGTCGTCACCCTGACGTCTGATGAGTTGTTGCCCACCCACCCGTAGTGCACCCCCAAGTGTGGCCCAGGCTTCAAGCACCGCATTGTCCTTTGCAAGAGCAGCGATCTGGCCAAGACCTTCCCCCCCGGCCAGTGCCCCGAGCACAACAAGCCCCCGGTGCGCATCCGCTGCAGCCTGGGCCGCTGTCCGCCCCCTCGCTGGAGCCCTGGAGAGTGGGGACAGGTACCATTCCGGCCTTCGCAATCTGCAGCCTAATCTGGCTTTTGTCCCCCTTGGGTCTGCAGTTTAATTGCTTAATTGAAGTAATTATTTTGATTAGAGGCACTAACCAAACCCGGGCGGGGAGGGCACACGGTGGCCCCCGGTGGCCTTAGTGGGCAGTACTGCTGCCTCTTGCCACTGCTCTGTGTGAGTGTGGAGTTTGCATGTTCCCGCGTCATGTGTGGTTTCCTCCCGTGGTCCAGATGCATCCAGAGACAGGCTAATTGGAGTCTAAATTGTATGTCAGCATTGTGTAATCACTGAGCCCTGAGAACAGAGACAGAGCAGACCCCCACACGTGTGAAACGGCCATCGGTGATTGCAAACGCGATCCAACAGTAGAATCATATTTTCCGAATTATGTTATTTTCCTATTATATTATTTTATGCTCTTTGTCATCTCACTTTCCGTAGCTTGGAGCAGCCAACCAGCAGCCCAAGAGCTGAGGGTTAAGGGCCTCGCTAAGGTGCCCATGGACATGTGACTGTTCTGCCAAGGCCAGGGCTCGAACCGGTGATCTTCTGATCACGGGCCTGCTGAGCCAATCACAGTCTCATTTCTAACCCATTCATATGGTCTCTCCTGAGTGAGACTCCTGTCTAAACTGGCCTCCAGCAGGCAAGAGGCCTGAGCTTGCATATTTATCCCCTGTGTTTTGGTCAGCGCTCAACTTAATTTACATTGGGGTGATTAATGCCGGTGTTCAGGAAGCCGCTGACGTCCGCGTGCGGCGGTGCGCGTCAGGAGCGTGCCAGCGTAGGCGGGAAGATCCCGGCCTTACACCCCCGTCACGAATCAAAAGGGAGAACCTGAGCGGCATTCCTAAGTCACAATACAGCTTAAACAAATTCTGTAGGGCGTCTGGGGTGCTGTTTGATGCGTGGCTCTCATTACCGGACTCCGGAAAAGCTCATTAGCGTTTGAAAAGAATAGCTAGCGTTTGACTAGACATAACAAGCCCATAGCCTTTAAGAAGCATGTGGCTGCCGGTGCTGAGATTGATCTCCTGCTTGCATTTTAAGTCTCGTTGGATGCTGTGGGTCAGGAACCCCCCCACACCTCCCAACCCAGCCTATGCGCGGGTTCTGGTGTCTGCATTGTTTGTGTTAAGATGTGGGGCTTTGCTGACTTGTGGAGCTTAAACATGGAGGATCTATAGGATCTGTGCAAATAAACAGTCTGGATGATCTTCCTTTGACCTATGACCTGCTAATCCCTTCAAACCAAGGGGGCCCGGGCCCCCGGCGGGGCCCCCCCCCCCCCCCCCCACAGGACATCCGCCCGCCTGGCTCTGCCGTCACGAGACGGCTGCAGGGGCATCAAACTCTAAACACTCACAGAACA
>JAODKN010000114.1:1772341-1786266 GCA_026774425.1 Petrocephalus zakoni
CCCTCCCGAAAGGGCACCGTGTGCTTTACGGGCTGTCTTTGAACAGCTTTGACTTCTTAATACCGCAGTGGAGAAAGAGGAAGCTATACGTTATTCCAATGCCAATAACTGGCTCGCTCTGCTCTGGTGGGATTGAAACCTGCAGGCATTCTAGACGTCGCTGACTAGTATTGTGACTATTTTTGGTTTGGTAGTCTTGAAGCTTGAAGACAGATCTCCCTCACTAGGCTAGGTAGCAGCTAAGTTCTAGGGGGGTTTGTTACATGGCTGGACTCACTGGACCTGTAGGGCCAAAGGGTCAGTGGGATATAATCCCAGTTACTGCCCCTGCACTGATGAGGCCCACCTGTGGTAGCTTGGAGGCACCTAGCTGTGCCACCTGTGGCAGCTTGAGGCACCTAGCTGTGCCACCTGTGGCAGCTTGAGGCACCACACTAGCTGTGCCACCTGTGGCAGCTTCATCGGCGAAAGGACAGGATGCGGACCTGGAGAAAGGGAAGCTCGTTAGAAGTGGCTGACGAGAGGGGCTCGTTAGCAGCCCGGTAACAGGCTGGCTGCGTCTCCAGCACCTTCTGACTATCAAGGACAGGAACACAAATGAAGAGACTGGGGTTTATTTGGGAGGAATTCTGCGTTCTTTGCAGGATACTGTGTGATAGTATGCATGTGTGTCATGCCAGGGATGGAGACTGAAAATGTATGCCCTCGCTTTACTTGCTGGGGTGGCAGTGAGGTCCTGAGTCAGATACCCTCAGCGGTCTTGCAGCCTGACAGGAGTCACAGAAAGTTTAACCCCCACAGAAGAAAAGCCGGCGTCCCCCGGCCACACCGCACAGAGCACCAGGGTGTCACTGTACAGCCCAGAGGCCACAATAGATCATTGCCAATAAAAGCCGGGGGCCTGGAATACGGACCTCCTTGGTGGCACAGCACGTGGACAGGCTCAGGTTAATCATCTCAGGACAGGGGTCATCAGGGCCCGGCCCAGGAGCTTGTGATGTCCTGTCGAACTGTGGCTTAAGTTGGATTGTCTGGTATATTGAGTGGAGCCGTAGATCTCATTTCCTCCAACTTGTCCACGAGGCTAATTAATTAACAAGTGTTATCTGTGTGCCCCTCCCCCCAGTGCTCGGCGCAGTGCGGCCTCGGCCAGCAGATGCGCACTGTGCAGTGCCTCTCCTACACTGGGCAGCCCTCCAGCGAGTGCCCCGAGTCCCTGAGGCCCCCCGCCATGCAGCAGTGTGAGAGCAAATGCGACGCCACGCCCATCGCCAACGGTGACGGTGAGTGCCCCGCCTCCCACGGCAATGGCCGCCGCCACCGTTTGCGTGTTAGCATGTATAGTATTATAGCGTGTTAGCATGTTAGCGATATGCATGTATTGATGAATAAGGGTTTCTGTATATTTGGCCACTTAAGCCACTGTCAGATCTTTGTTTAAATGTTAATTAATTAGCATATATACTTAAGAGACAAGTCAGATTCATGGAGTCCATGAAGTGGGATGGGAAACATCTACATTTTCATTCTCAGTAAACCTCTAACTAAAACTGGGGGGGGGACAGCCACTGGGGTCCAATCACAAAAAAGTTTAAGAACCCACCCCTCAAGGTAGCAGACATGAGTAGTGACTGTGCTTGGGCACCATCTCATTCTTCATACCATCATACTGTCCATCATACCTCAGTATTTCCAAAAGCAACGCCTTTCTGGAATTTCAAAATACACCATATTGCTGTAGTACTGCCCTAGCCAGGTATTGGCCCATTTTGAGTGTAATGAAGGCAGAGGCTTGGTGCCTCAAGAGTCCTCATGTTGGTGTGACCCTCTCAGATTATCAGAACATGGCTTGGAGTCGGATCAGACACTCGGGTGTCTGTTCGGCTTTAGGGATGCGGGCAGGAAATCTGCAGGATTACCTCCTGGATGTTGTACCAGGGTGTTCAGGTTTGCGACACCCTTATGGATTATCCCGGGGGCGATAGCTGGAGATGAGAGGACCGCCTATTTCCATCCCACGCTCTTTGGGCTGCTCTGATGGCCTAATAAGGGAAGACCCCCCCCCAATCACGATAAGGCCGTTAATCCCCCACCGTTAAGCTACACTCCGACATGGCAGCCTGCCTGGCCCACAAAATACGCCAGGAAGCTGCGTGATTAGAATGCGAGGCCTGAGAGCACACAGCTTATCTGCGGTGCTTTGCGTGCGTCTGGCGTGGCCCTGTTCATGCTGACACGTGACGTGGGAGTGGGCCACCCCCGAGGATGTCTGACCTTCTGAGCCACTGGGGCTGTCCCTCCCAGCAACCCAACGTCACTTCAGAGAGCGGGACCACCCAAAAGCGGACAATTTTTCAAAGTTGTCGAGTTAAGAGCATACCATTCTTCCTCTGTAGTGGGGGGGGGGGGCCTTGGCTGCCCAACAGCCTGTTGGCGGATCGTGATTTTTCCCTTCTCAGATCAAGAGTCAAGAGAGTGTCAAGAGTCATTCAGGTGTTTACCCTAACCCACTCATCTGCATTCAACCTCAACAAAATACTAGCTTACCGTCTAACATATCCCAGAACTTGACACGTGCTGTTTTTTTTTGAGTTAACAGTATTCGCTTAATTGGGGGGGGGGGGTGGTCTTAATCTTTTGGTGTATATATTTATTTAAAAAGAAAAAGGCAATGCCCTTGGTTTAAGATGGAAATGTATGCCCATCCCGGGCACTTTCCCAGGCAAGACATTAAGGTGAGAAGGGCCCCACGCTGAGGGCAGGCCCCCTCCCCCTCCTGGGACCACAGAGTCACAGTGGACTGTAATTGTGATGCTGCCTCACTTTGATTCCCCGGCCCTGTAAATACACCGCCCCCTACTGGCCTCCCTGGAGGCTGGCACAGTGGCACAGGCTCTGGACGAGACGTCTTACCCTATATCCATCATCCCCCCTTTGCCTTGCAGAATGCAGAGACGTAAACAAAGTGGCCTACTGCCCGCTGGTGTTGAAGTTCAAGTTCTGCAGCCGCGCATACTTCAGGCAGATGTGCTGCAAAACATGCCAAGGACACTGACCCGTGGGGGAAAGCGGCCAGCGCTGGGAGTGGACGGCCGGACGAGGAGGAGGAGGAGGAGGAGGAGGAGGAGGGCCGCGTCTGGCACCCGCATGTACTTCTTTTGTTTTTTCATTATCCTGTGGAAACCCAAACCACTGCTCAGCCTGGGCTGACACATCTCAGTTTGCCTGTCACTTCTGTGAAGTGGGAACTTATGTGATTGTTGCTGTTAATGTTATTTTTATTATAATAATAATGATGACGATTATTATTATTATTACTATTATTATGACTGTGTTCGTTTGTTGTTTGTAATCCAAAGTGCTGGACACGTCACATGCAAAAAGGTGCACCGTACTGCAGATGCAGATGGACTTAGGCTTTCAGCGGAGGCGGGGGTGTCTGTGGAAAAGCCCAGGATGCCCCCTCTCCCCTCCTGGGACCACAGAGTCACAGTGGACTGTAATTGTGACGCTGCCTCGCTTTGACTCCCCGGCCTTGTAAATACACCGCCCCCTACTGGCCTCAACGTTTCTGTTATTATCTAATAAAGTGAATCCGTTAGTACACCTTTATTTGCATACACTCCTGGTTAAGTCAACAACCTGTCAATTTTTTTTTTAATATAAGAAGTCTGGCAGTTCAACGGGCATGCCCCCTCAGCGACAGCAGAGGTGGCAGTAAGATATTGCGGTAAGATATTACTTTTTTGTATTTTTTTTCTCACCCCTTCGCTCCTCCGCATCTTTGCTGTTCGCTCCCACTTTTGTCAGTGTCAGCAGCTGGCTGGCTGGACCACACATGCTGTCCCGTGTGGGACCTCCAGCCCGGAGGGGGTCATGTCAGAGAAATGCAGAGAGAGAGAGAAAGGGTGCTGAGTGTTATTCGGGGGCTTGTCTTTACACTACGGTGGGAGTTGGGGATCTAAAAGAAGACAGAAGTAGATACAGATGGCCCCCGAGTTTCGATGGTTCAACTTCCGATTTTTCAATTTTACGATGACCGTTGCGATTTGACAAAATTGTAAAAATGTTTTAACAATACGTTGGGCCGCTGCCGGGATGCATGCATCTCCCGCCTTGTGAGATGCCTCACTCACTCCAGTGATCGAGTTCAGTTGCCTCGGTATTAGAGCACATATTTTTTCTGTGTTTTTCATGTTTCAAAGCCCGTCTCTACTTATGATGTTTTCAAGTTAGGTTGGGGTCATCAGTACGCATTTCCATCGTAAGTCAGGGACTACCTGTATATGTAAGCTGGGGTGGGGGGGGGATCCTCCCACATGATGAGGGGGATACACCAGATTTAATGAACAGGCCCTCTGTACCAGTGCTAGGTCACATGACCCGAACTACCTCCCGCCCCGCCCCCCGGGTTCGGGTTCAGGGATCAGAGCCCTCACACAGCTTACAAACTGAACCATTAGGCCCCTGGGATTAAATCAGCCGTGCACACTAAAATGATTGTACGTAATGTGGGTGTATGCCCGTTAAAGGCGGAGCTTCAGGCCTCGTGTGCCATGCATGTGCTCATTCATGTCTGAAGTGTGTTGCTAAGGAAAGCAGGTGCTTTATGTGTCACTTCCTCATCATTTTGTGATGGCGACCCCAGAAACACACACACAGGCCACAGCACAGGTCCTGTTCCCGAGCGACTGTGTCTCCAAGGTGGTGACATGAGATCTACCTGGCCTGGGATGGGTTTAGGTACATCCCGGGAGCCAGTCTCCCTTGGACACGGATGGACTGATGGATCATGACAAACTAGATATTTGCTGATCTCTGATTGGCTACCTCCAGACCATGTGATCATCCACCGCTGCCCATTTACTTGGCCTGCATTTGGAGTTGTCTCACAGGGAAGGTGCAAGCCGTAGTGCATTTCTGTGGAGTACTCCAAACCCCTGGGAAGCCCAACTTCCCCCCCACCCCCCATCCCACTCCTCCTCAGGTGGAGGACTCTACTTTGGTGCTCCCATGGCCCCCAGTAATCTGTGACGCACTTCTGCACAATGCTGCTCCAGCTCCCCGGATAGTGACGAGACTTATGTCGGGCCATTGGTGTGCGTGTTGGTGGTCGGATTTTCCTGTTTGGGGAGAGGGGTTTCATGTGACTTTTACCTCAGACTGGGTATTGGGATGGACGCCTTTTTCCATGGACAATGGACTTCCCACCACATTTCTGGCTGGTGCTGCTCTCCTCCATGTACTCCAGCCGGGCGGCGTTGGGACGCCACAGGAGCCGGGGAGGAACCTTCTGCTCTTGTACGCAGCTGGGGTTTGAGAAGGCCACAGAACACAGGAGATAAACACTGAGACTGAAACAGAACAGAACATAAACTGGACGTGTAGGATGTGGATTATATGTAAAGAGATAAAAATGGCAAAATGAGCAGTTAAGCAGCATATCTATGAATCATGACTGATCCTCTTATCATTAAAGAGCTCCACTGTATCACGTGACTTATTTGCTTTCCCGCTGTACTCTGTAGACCCTCTACAAGACAAACGTGGACTGTTTCGAAATAAACTTCATAATGATGATGGGGCGGGGGGGTAAGAAAAAACAGTGGGCAAGATGCTAAGCATTGATTGTCATAAGTATATAGTCTGGAGGCTTCTTGTGTACGTTTACAGGTGTGGGATCATCCCAAGACTCAACAACTGGCCAACGGGCACTCAGCTGTGAACTTTCTGAATGTCATGTCACTTCCCCTGTAAATGCTGGTTTAGTTGCTTGTATTTTGTATGCAGTATTAATGTTGGTACACTGTTACTAATGTTTTTATTTCAGATTGTAAATTATATGCTAATTTATTGCGCCGTTTCACTCGTGTCGCATTTATTTCACTGCATGCAATTTTAAAAATTTAGAAGAATAAAAATATGTGCAGTGAAATCCCTTCCCTGGCAACCTGCTTTAACGTTAGGACAATAAAGAGGCTGGTTTGAAAGACTTGTGTGTTACGCAGTTTTCTTTAGGCACTCCTGCCGTATGTAACAGGATGTGGTCAGCTGTGTTTAAGGTATTTCTCTGTCCTGCGCTGGGTAGCTTATAAGACATCTGTGCAGTGGGCAGTAAGTACACTCAAGTTTTAAAAGGCATGAAGGAGGGTAACCAGCACACAGATGTTAGAACCAACGCTGAAACCATTCTTTGAAGGATTTCCAGGAAGTTAAGAGGCTTGAGGTTGGTGGGATTTGACAAAAAATGAAAAAGCTTCCAGGACGGCGTGATGGCTGAGTCTCTGTGCCTCACACAGCCAGGATCGCGGTATGAAATTCTGCCTCTGCTCTGTGTGGATGTGTGTGTAGTTTTTCTATACTTATGAGGACCCAAAGGCAAATCCGAAAAAACGTGACTAGTGAGGTCCTCACTACTTCAGATTTCATTTTATAAAAATCTGTGAATGCAATAAAAAAAGTAAAAATGCCAATGTATTTTGTTTGGTTTGATTGGGAGTACGGTATTTCCTATAGGAATGAATGGACGGTCCTCACTAATACAGGAATACAAACGTCTATTTGTGTGAGTTTGCATGGCATGCAGACATGCAGTTAGGGCAACTGGTGTCTTTTAACTGCCATCTTGGGTCAGATTGGCCTCTGATGGACTGGCATCCTGTCCAGGGTGAACCCTAACCCTGTGCTACCAGGGGTAGCTTCCAGGCCCCGTGACTCTATCCAGGTTAAGTAGTTAGAAGACTGATGGGGAAAACGATTCTAGTCTAACAAATGAAAAACCATGCATTAAAATCTGTGACCACACTCCCATATTCAGTGGCTTTCCCTGAACAAAGCTTGCTTTTTGTTGCTGTATTTCTGATGTTACTCAGTTCTGATCATGAAGCTGTTCAGGTTTAATTTAGCTCTTCATAGGAATTCACCTAAATCTCTGAAAATAAGGTCTTGATCGTGTATCATCGGAAAGATGCGGGGCCTGTCCGTGACTGACACTGTGTTCTCCAGCACAATCAAATAGCACTTTGCTAGCAGTGTATGGGCCGTATTCAGCTGAATACACATCACTTGAATTTTCTGAAATAAGAGACAGATGACATGGGTGCCACTTGGGTGACCGCGATCCATCAAAATAGCTCTTTGCTGATGTCAGATAGACACACACACTCAGTAGCCACAGTATTAAGGTACACCTGCCGGTTAAAGCAAACAGCTTGTTCCCCCAAATGGCGAGCCAAGTGACTGCAACTCAGAAAGTATGAAGAAGCTCAGTTACTGTTTGACAAAATTTTGGAAATGGATCATCTGAGAGGTTCTAAATATGATGGTTGGTGCCTAGTGGCATCGTAAACATTGTAAGTAAATGGTCAGGTTTGTTAACTCTGCCACAACTGTAACTGGAAGGTCACAACTGTAAAAGTCGTACAAACCAGTACAATGTGTCTCTACGACCTACTCGTGATCAAAGGCTTCCATGGAGCCAATTTGCGCTCTTACTGGCCACCGGCCACCAAGTGTTTAGAAACTACACACAGTCCCCATAACATTAGATAGCCATTAGTATTTAATGCTCCTCTAACTTTTTGTTTGTAATTTTGTCATATCAAAATAATCCTATTGTCTGACAGATTTTTACAGTATCTGAATTTCTAGAAACAAATTTATATCAACAACTGTATCACAATGTCTGATAAAACTGTAATCATCTACACAATTACACAACGTTCTTGAAAACAATTTACATTTTGTCTTTAAGAATGACATATCGGGAGTGAAGTGTTATGTCTTTCATGGGCAAACAGTCAGACTACTGGTTCAGGACCTGGATTGGGTCCAAAGATTCACAGGTTCAAAGCCCAGTCTGGACTCGTCTTTACTTACCTTTAAGAAGATCCCTACAAGGAACATCTATCCAGCATCACATTCATACATACGTACATCGCTGACTCCGTTTGCCTACAATCTGACTTTCCTGCTGAGGGCTGAGATGCCGTCGAGAACAGCTGCCTAGAAACACAGCCGAAACAGGACTGAAGATCTTGTCATCTAGTCAATAAAGATGATAATATCTAAGCAATGCCTCATGAATCACTGAAATATTTAGCAGGCAATCATTGGAGATAATTTCACATTCTCCAAAAATGCATTTAATGATTTAATCTGAAGTATGCCTGACCAAGGCTCTGTGGTGTGCAGAGGAGTATCTCATGTACATTTGCAGTCAGAGGTTGTCTGCGTGGGGTTTTTTTTTTGGATTACTTAACATGCAAGATATTTCAATCTTCTGCAGTTGTTCTGCTAGTCTGTGGTTTCTCTGGGCCAGGCTCGAATATTTCATGTCTAGGCATATGGTGATCTGAACATTATGCCCTGAGATACCCTGCAGCTGTACAGGTGGTCCCTGCCCCCCGAAGTGGGGGGCGTCGCCAAGAGAGAGCATCGGCTTGCGAGCCTACCTACCCACAATCCCCTGGCCTGAACCGCAACCACAGACCAGTGTGTTGCCAGTGACTTTACTTCAGGAATGATGAGACAGCAAATTCCTGTGGCCCCGTATCATGTTTGCTTATATTAATTCCACACCATCAAAATAAAAAAAAAAGAAAAAGGTGAGGTGGGTGGGGGGAGGGGGGTAACCATCATCTCCCCCTCTTGGTCACAGCACGTCCCCCCCTGAGTGGTAATGCTGAGCCATGGCTTACAGATACCTACAACATTCTCCTGTCTAATGTAATGCATGACAGGCAGTGGTGGGCAGGGTAATCAGTAATCTGCTAACTGCTAACGTTTTTGTTAGCGGATTAGCGTTGGCGCTAACTTTAAAAACCATTATCAGACAAATTAGCTAAATTTGTTCCACTAACTGTAATTCCGCTAATAGTTCAATGGTCAAAAATTTTTGTAAACCCTAAAATCATACATATTCAATATTCAAGTCTAGATGAAACACACTTGTTCAGCCTAGCTTATAGGGACTCTAGTTCTAGCTCTAGCTATCCGTTCACTCCCTGTTAGGCCTACAGGGTGTGGATCTGTGCCATTGGCTTTGGATGAACTGAATTGTCAGATTTGGGTAGTGTAAATTAGGATTTTACCTGTTCCTTTGACCTCCTCTGCTAGTCCCTGGAGGATGGGCTCCCCCTTTGGCTCTGGTTCCTCCCAAGGTTTCTTCCTTCTAGGGGGTGTCTCCTTGCCACTGTTGCCTCTGGCTGGCTCACTGGGGGCTTTGGGCAGAGATTATATAAAGCGCTTTGAGACAATGCAATGTTGCAAAAATGTGCTGTACAAATATGGTTGAATTGAATTTGTCTATAATGCCTGTTGTGAGTGTAACATGATTGGTCAATATATTGTTGGATTTAAGGCAGTCTGGGCTAAATGTAAGTGAACAAAGATAAAGTCCATTAAAATGAGAAACAATAAACTAAGAGTACAGGAGCCAGTATCACGAAGTTGGATTTCTTTCTGTCAAATTTAAGGTACCTAGTTTAAATGGAGTTTTATCGTCATTCGCTTACATTTAGCCCAGACTACCTTAAATCTGACAAGTTATCTAGCTAAGCAAGAAATCCAGCTTTGTGATACAGGCCCCTGGTTGTATTTTTTGGGTTCTGATACTCAGAGATATAAACCAATAAAAAGCTGAGACACTCCTTCAAAGTAGCAGGTAAATGGCACCATTTCTGTAGCGGCTTCACTGAGGGCAAAATGTCAGCGGGGGCCAGGAGTGAAAAAAATTCAATGTAGATTTATTAGAGAATCCAACAATACCCTAACAACAGTAGTCCTAAATATCCTCTAGTAATCTAGTGCCAAAAACCAAACTGAAGCTAAATTCACGTCTTCACGGAACGGTTTATCAATTAAGCGTTACCGAATTAAACTTTGGAGTTAGGGGATTAGCAGTTATCAAAGCTAACTAGTAATTGTGCCTGCCACTGATGACACGTACTGGTCTTAGCTGAAGAACACTGACCCTTACAGAAGCCCTGAAGGGCAAAACACACCAACAAGTACAAGAACATGCCAGCAAATAGGAAAACACACCACTAAATACGAGAACACTTCAAGATCAGCGACAGTGAAAATGGGAAGGGTATGTACCTACTGATCATCATGTGCTTGTTATTGATTGGACAGGGAGCCTGTCAATCTGTGAGATGAAACACCTTCTGGGAACACCGGCAACGCCAACACAACCTTCAGCAACCTTCAGGATCTTGTCACGGAAGGGCTCCCACATCACATCAGAATCAGCAGTCGTACCCAAGTCGGCAAGTTCCTCACACAAGAAACAGCTTGATCTTGGAGTCTGGCCAAGTCCAGCCTCATTCTCCTAGTAGGTGGTAGTCTACTGGACCTACACTGAATCTTCAGAGTAGCAACAACAAGTCTGTGGTCAGAATTCACAAACTGGGCACTCTTGCAGACTCTGCAGTTCTGTAGGAGCCTCCAGCGTCTGCCCATGTGGATGTGATCAATCTCCTTTGCTGCACCACCAGCACTGCAATACCAAGTCCAACTGTGCAGCTCAGGGATAAATGTAGTACCTGAAGAAGGGAGAAATGTTTTGCCCTTGCTGTGACCATCGTTTTGAAAACATTGCCAACTTTTGCTGTGCCGTCGGCACGGCAATAAGTATTTTAAAGGGTGAGTTGTCCGTGGGACATGAGAGACTGGAGACACCGGAGGACAGGCCTAACCTGAATACTTACTTATTGAGTTTAAAGTGTGCGTCTAATTTGCCAGGAAACAACTGCAGTAATAAAGAATAAAATGTCAAATTACATTATGAAACCAAACACCAGTCTTTTAAGTACGTGGTTCCCAAGCCTTTTCTTGGAATACCCCCTGCTAGAACATTTTCTTTCCAACCCACACTGCTCACAACACACCACATTAATTATTAGGCTGTTAAGAAACACCTGAGCCTGTTAAAGGTGGCCAGGGGTCCTCCAGGGGCAGCGTTGGGAACTACTGTTTTAATTCAGGTCCTGGTAGTCCGGTGTCATTGCCTCTAGTACATACAGCAGGTACTGTACACACACAGTTTAGGCAAGACAAGATTGGTCAGTACAGTGCAGTTGTTATATAAAATGTGGATGTGTTGTTAATAAATGTAAAAAGATGCAGGAGTATACATCAGCACACATATATAAATATAGTATGTTCAGAACAATAGAATATGTGCAATATGATTCAGTTAAGCCATAATCCCATACCAAAACCCACTGCAAATGATAACTGATGCTATTAAAATACGTTACCCAATGATCTAACGAACAGTACATATTAATACCACAATAGCTGCCTTTCCCTAGCTCACTACATTAAGGTACCTTCATTTTTCTGGTGTGAGATGTTCCAGTTTTTGTCTTTTGTTAACAAAATTAGAAGAACAAACAAAAGGTCACTTTAGGGGTTTTCACTGTTGACCAAAGTCAACAGTGTCCATGGGTTTTTGGTGGTGGGTGCAGGTCATAGTGCCGGACAGCCACATTCAGCTCTGGTAAGCAGTATATGGTCATGTTTCCCTTCGTACCAGTTATTATGGCATGCCCTAACCTTGGCATTACCCTCATGCACCCAGTGGTCACACGTTTGATGGAGAGTGTCAGCATTGGTCCCTGTCCCATCCTGCCCTTTGTCTCTCTTCCCCGTTTGGCCAGCAGGTGTCACTGGTCATCCCACTTTTCCTCACTCTAGCTCTTAGTCCTGGAAGTCTAGTTTTTTCCCTGCTCCCTGGACATAGCACAACAGGTTAAGCGTGTGGCTCATTTGCTGAAACCCTTCAGAGGTCAGCCTCACTTGTTTCTTTGCATTTATTGGTTTTCTGTTTCTTGTTATCTGTCTTTCCCTAACAGTTTGCCCTGTTTGTGTCCTGTTCATTTCTTGTTCAACTTTTACTTTGTTCCATGTTAATTATGCTAGCGTTGTAATTCCGAGTGTGTGGTTAATGTTCCCTAGTTTTGTACTCATTAATTGCAAGTTACACCACCTGTTGCTTGTTGCCCTGTGCCTCTGCTGGTGTTCTGGTGATGGCCCACACCTGCCCTTTGTTATCCATTGTTACCTGGATGTCTCATGTAGGGAGCAACCCCCAAGCGTTAATGCTAAGCCTCGGCTTAGGGATACCTGCAGCTCTCTCTTGTCCAACGTCGTGCACGTCTTGACTAAAGAATGGCAACTCCCGGGCGTTTATGCTGAGCCTTGATTTACAGATCCCTGCAGCTCTCTCCTGTCTAACATACCAAGTGATGGGTAGCTGTTTTGGCTGAAGACCCCTGAGCAGTAATGCTCCCTGTTTACAAATATCCACAGCTCTCTCCTGTCCAGCATAGCGAGTGACAGGTACCTGTACTAGATGACGAATGGGGACTCCCAAGTGTTAATGCTGAGCCTCGGTTTACAAATATCTGCAGCTTTCTCCTGTCTAATCTACTGAGTGATAGATACTTGTTTTAGTTGAAAAACGGCGACTCGCGAGTATTAATGCTGAGCCCTGGCTTAAAGATACCCACAGCTCCTTCCTGTCTAATGTAACGAGTGAGAGGAACCTTTAATGGCTGAAGAATAGTGTAAGATTTGAGATGACAACCTGAGATTGTCGATCTTATGAGAGAATCCTGTCAGGTATCAAGTCTGTGCTGCAAGTGATAAAATCACAGCACCTGAGAAGATTTATAGGTCTGTAATACTTATCTGAAAGTCTCAAAATGATCAAATTGGAACTGGTTTCTGCATCAAAGGGCATTTGCATGTATTTTTAGACTGAATTAATACAATTGCCTGTGGTTTGGCAGCTCACTGGTTAGCACTGCTGCCTCACACCTACAGGGCCGAAGGTTCGAACCCTTAAGGTTTCTTTAGATTACTTTCAGCTATTACGTGTGTGTGCCCTGTGATGAACTGACCAGCCATCCAAGGTGAAGCCCTGCCTTGCACCTTGTGCTGTCTGTGCTCCAGGCCCCGTCCCATCCCCAAAGACCCATACCAAGATGAGTAGTTGGAAGGCGGATAAATTGTTATGATATTAATGACACTTCAGGCTTATTGTAACTACAGTCTGGTACTTCAAACTATTCAGGAAAAAATTGCTATGTTATCATGAGAATGTGAGCAATATGATAGTGGTTTGCTTCAGTTAATGCTTCAATTAAATCCAGACAGAAAAGGAAAAAAGAAACCCAAATGAAAATCTCAGTCTCACTCTCCCGTGCCCTCTGTGGTGCACACAGCGTGTTTTTTCACCGCGATATCCATGTCCCACAGTGGCCGGAAAACCCATCACTGTCACTCCCCTACTCACCACAAGGTGAGGGACGGGTGCTGGGTATTTTAAGCGGGATCTTCAAGGACGTGCTGCATTGCTATGGAGAGACAGTTTGGGGGGGGGGGGGTTACCCACTTCCCTGATAAGAACATGTGGATTGGACGAGTCCCAGAGGGACATTTCCTGCTTCTCACGTTCCTCCTCTTTTGAATGGACAGATAAAAATAGCCATTCAAACTGACACAAGAAAAGCAGTCGGCGTCCGCAGACAGATAGTAACGTGAGGCAGTGGCCATTCATCGTCCTTAGTCATTAATTGACCAGTGACCCACGCAGGAGGGGAAGCATCATCTGGCGGAGACGGCACTGCTCGTTAAATTGTGCGCTCGATCACTCGCCCTAAATGGGGGCGGTGGTCCCACTGGCTCATCCCCATGCAAAACAAAGGAATGGGAACTCCTAAGCTCCTCACTCGAGAGAGAACACCAAAGATGGTCAGCGGGGATTTAAGATGCCCCCCTCAGACGAGTCAGCACTCGTGGCTGGCTTTAATCTGCACCACTTCCAGACACAGCTCAGCTTTAACACTCTCGAGATATGCAGTAACATATAACAGGGGGGGTGGGGGGGGGATCTGTCTGGCTGTATGGACGGG
>JAODKN010000114.1:1797674-1810142 GCA_026774425.1 Petrocephalus zakoni
CTATTTTCATGTGCAGTCTACCTTGGATTCCACGTCGGGAAATGGTTAGCAGAATGGTTCTGTTTTTTTGTTAATGGTCCAGTCACCACCACCCCCCCCCCCGACCCCCAAATCCCATCCACATACACAAACAAAACCATCGCATTGTACTATATCCCCATCTCTGTTTCTCCCTGCCTGCTTAGCAGCTCAGTGACTTTCAACTCCAGCCGCCCAGTCATGTGCCGAGAGGCTCATTTGCACCATTTGCCTGCACTTGGGTCAGTCAAAAAAAAAAAACGACCGTCAGAGGCTCTGCCTTACAGCTCCTGCATCAATATTTTTAATCCATCATGCGCAGAATCATAACGTTGGGGCATGCCCAGTTATTGTTCCAACCCCGCTGCCAGCCACAAATTTTGAGAAATAGCGCTCAAGAAAAAGAGAGAGAGAGAGAGAGAGAGAGAGAGGGAAGGGGAAGATGTGCCTCCTGAAGAATAAATCTCATAAAGTAGCAGAGAAATATGATCCACGGCACGAGGACATTTATACAGGCTAACCCCATTAAACATGCCCAAAGAGGGCCACCATCCCAGCCTCAGAGGCATTCTACCCGAGCATCTAGATTTAATAGTAACTCCTTTCTTCATGGTCCAAGCATTAGGATGTAAAACGACAAATAAATAGGAAAAAGCCTCTCGCACTGGCAGTGTCCGTCTCGAATGTCACGGCAGTATGGGTCACGGCGCTCCACTGAAGTAGAAGCAATAAAAGCTTCAAATTTAGCAGGCAGGGGTCACAGCTAATTACATTATCATATATCTGAAAGTCCAAGCAGACGAGGCAAGAATGCCACCACAAGGTCAAGTGATTTTACAGCGCCGCCGGCGACCAGGACCTCGGGGCGTCCGCCTTCGGAGACGGCGCTCTGGGAGAAAGCTGACTAGGGAAGCAGCACTGGCACAGACTCGCAGCTTCACCACAAACAGAAGTATGCTTCACTTATCGATAGTACTGCTGGATAAAACATCTAGCACGTTATAAATACATTCTGATAGGTAGCAGGGAACCACTACTGCAAAATATATTCAACCACTTATCCCAGTGCGGCTCTTACCCAGGATGCACTGCACTCACACCAAAGACTTCGTGCCGCTACGTGAACCTCATCACCTTTGCAGTGGCATTAACAGGAAAACACCTCCATGACATTTCAACAGATTTGGCTCCCGTTGTTAACAGCTGCCTATAAATTTGCTCTGATTAACGTATGGCATATATACATATACTAGTTTCCTCAAATGGACACTAAGCTTCCCCCCATCTTACGGCTCCTATGATGCACTTATTCAGCACAGGAAATAGCAGGAATATCCTGAAAGAAAGGACATCTGTCCATCGCTGCTTATCACCTCTTTCTGTTTGAAACGATCCAACTATTTAAGTAGTGCTTATCTGGGCTACTCCAGCAGGCTTGGTAGAGATTAAAACAGGGGGTCTCCAACCTTATTTACAGTGAGGGCTACTTCTATAAAGATGATAATCTGGGTAGCTATGTGTTTGATACAAAGATTATATCAACAAGTGGGGGGGGGGCACAGTAAAAGCTAGTGACTGGGGTTGGATGGCAATAGTAAAATTAACATGATTTCTAATATGTGTTATGCAAACTACTTATTGGCTCCCGGAGGTCTACATGTAGCTCATGTTGGCAACCACGGGGTTAAAGTATAGAACTTATAATTGAGAGGGTTTCGATTAAATCACCACAAGAAAAACAACCGCTGGATGCGAATTGCATCAGTTTGATGTCCAGGGTCTAATCTGTGTAAGTTCATTTGGGTAAAGCAAGCAAATAAATATTACAAATAAAACCAGTGTGTTCTTCATTTAGAAGAACTGGCAGGAGTGCTCACAAGCTGGAAGACGCACATGCTGGTCAAAAGCTTTTTATTAGGTCTCTGAAAATGCGGCTAATTGATTGGGTTAGGATGGTGGGGATCCTACGGAGGTGCTAGCGAGTGCTGAGATGTTTCTACGACGTTTCCAAAGCAAACCCTGGATGCTGAGTGGCCCGGCGAGATGCATATATCCTGAGAGGTGGAATTTTGACTCTCTGCCTCCAGATGAAATGCCTCTCCTGTGTTTTGAAGGCCGTCTGAAGTACTCTCGCCGAGTCGTTTGTGTACTCGCCGAGTCGTTAAGGCACCCAGAAGCTCTCCATCGATGGAAGCTTGGAAGAAACCAAGGTCATCATGCAGTATCCCCAGGGCACAGGCGTGCAATCAAACGGGGCGAAGGTCCGAGGTCGGGTGCGTAGCGTGACCATGTGTCCCATACCAGCTAACTAATCCTCACCGACCTCTGTGCTTGGTACAATTAACAGCATGAAAAATTATTTAGTGAAATATTATTATTAAAAACACCAAGTAAAATCAACTAATCCTTGTTAAAACGACTGACAAGATCTAACAGCAATCAGCTGTTAATACCGAGGCTGCAGATGCCCAGCTATGAGCCACGCGAGAACTGGGTCCTCAAGGGTCAGAATACCCAGGGCTTTTGGTAATAGTACTGCAAGAAAAGGACTCTTCAAGTCAAAATACTGTGGCCTACTGTTGCACTTTGAGGAGAAAATGTGCCATCCGGGCATGGCAACACTTAGCATTAGCTTTACATAATGGTCCTCAGAGCAGAAAACGTCTGTGCATGGGCAATGTGTTTCACCAAGTCTTTCACCGCGGAGACCACTTAATCAATGACAGAAGGCCGGAGGGACCACAAATGCATCTCTTTCAGTCTGGACCCCTTTGTGCTGAGACAGGAACGCCGGTGTCCCTTATACCGGGGGAACATTAGATGACAGAGCACTTACTATAATTCAGTGTAACTCAAAGCTTCCAAGCGATTGACAAGATTAAGTCATAACATAATTCTGCAATCCATCGGCAGGGTCCAGGGACAGCCTGCGGACAGCTTGGACCCTCCTTTACTCCCAAAGCTGGAACGCTCCCAAAACACATTAGGATAATGGGAGAGAAGGGTTACCTCTACTTAAGCGTCATTTCACCTTGAGATCATCAAGAGAACTAGAGGAGATTTTAGCAGAGGGATCCAAAGATATTTTTATTCCGGCTATCACTAAAGTAAAGGTTGGCGATCGTCATTAACAAATAATCGAGAATTTTCTCATTCGTGAATACAGCTAATGATGTGGTATTCAATAACTATCACTGTTTGGACCAGTGATGTCAGGACGTCTGGGTGTGTCAGGAAGGCGCAAAGACACTATTGCTAATATTTACCTCCAATTACAGCATTTAACTGTAGTCATCAATTCAATCATTAATAAATTCAATCATTATTTTATGATAATTTCATTATTAACAAGCATGCATATAGTATTAATATATTTCATGACTTTACCCCAAGGACTGAGCAGTGATGGCCTGGTAATGACCACATTAAGGGGGCGTAGATCAGTAAAACAAGTACGTAATTTAAAAACTATATAAACACAGCAAAAGTAATCAAAGCTGGAAAAACATACCTGCGTGAGTACATTTGTTATACAAAGGTTGTGGAGACTGGGATTCTGTCTAATACCTTTCCTACGTGGTCACACCTGTGATAAATGCTCGATACACAGGACAGCAAATGTTTGGCAGCTTTAATCCTGCATCTTCAGATATAATAAGAACCTTTTTTAATGTTATGCTGTAGACAGGCAAGCCCATTACAAACAGCTGCACTCTGGTAAGCTGGTGGCTGACGGGCACATTACCTGCTTGTAGCAAACACCCGACAGACCGTGTAAAATGGGTACCAGCTGATGGAGGGCCATTTTCTGGCCAGAAATGTACAGTTGTGTGACGAGACTGAAGCAGGAATGGCCCGGGCCAGAGAGATTAGGAGGGATAGTGAGAGCGGCAGAGAGGGAGGGTGGGAGAAGGAAGGATAGAGAGAGGGGTAGAGAGACAGAGGGTGGGAGAGAGGTAGAGAGAAAGGGAGAGAAGGAGGGATAGAGAGGTAGAGAGAGATGGAGAGATAGAGATGGAAGAAAATCGATAGAGGGAGACGTAGGGAGAAGAAGGGAGGGTGGGAGAGGGAGGAAGAGAGAAGGAGGGATAGTGAGAGGGGTAATGAGAGAAGGAGGGATAGGGAGAAGGAGGGATAGGGAGGGGGATAGGGAGAGGGAGGGAGAGAGCCCTTGAGCAGCTCAGCTCCTGTGCATAATCATGGCTGGGCTCGTCCTTGGGGGAACTGTGATTATCAAACGGGAGAGAGGAAAGCAGACAGGCCACGTCTGGTGCCCCTGCAGGGCGGGGGGGGGGGGGGGGGAGTTTCTCTGGAACTTATTTGTCAGGGTGAACTTCATCTACAGAAGGCAAGCAGGCAAGCTTAACCCGTGAGGCAAAAGCCAGGTACACTGCCACGCGGCCCGGGCCTACAGGTACGTATGGCATGCGGGGAGCCGAGCAGAGCCGCACAGCCAGTAAATACCCGTGTTTAATGCAGTCTCGGGTCATCATTACGCAGAAACAGACACCACAGACACCCCATGGCAGAAGGCAGTGAGGACCTTTAAGTAAAATGCTCATCGACATGCAGTGAATCTATCTTACGGGAAACCAATAACACTGCCAAAATTAGCCTTAGATACAAGAAGGTTTGCTGGTTCTGGGACCCCATTCAAAAAGTCCACAGTGTAGTGACTGACTGTGGCCAACAGGGGGCCCCACACAAATGTATGGTTTTAGTGGTGGCAAACACCGCTGGTGCTTGGCCATACCCTCATTTGACAACAATGCAGAGAACAAATAAAACAAATGGCTTCTTGCTCTTTGAAAGGACGAGGTGACCTATACTGCCCCTAGAGCATGTCCCTTATCATGAGACGGGACCCTGTCACCTCTTGGGTAAACTGTGATTGTTTTTCTAAATTAAATATGCAGTTTCATGCTCTCAATCACGTTAAAGTCCTCTTAACCAGTTTATAAAGTACAGGGCTTGATGTTTGCATTGCCCAAGCATTTGTTGGTTTGCAGACTGGTAATGCGGTCCAGAGTCACGCCATGAACAACAGGAACTCTCAAGCCGAATGGGGAAGAGTTCAGGGTGATGGAAGTCAGGAGTGGGCCTGCCAGAGTTACGGGGCAGGAGGAATAGGCATCGTCCTAATTTCACCTCTCCGTATAGTACCACCTGAGACTCAGGCTGAATGTTCATCTGCTGTGTGCATTTCAGTGGGCAACATGTTGCATGAAATCTGCCTCCTGAAAAGCATCTACATGAGATGCTGATTGAATGACTCAAAATACAGCGGCCCAGATGTTAGACAAACATCAAAACACTAGCCTGCGTGTTCGACCGACGCGCTTGTGTAACTATGTCAGAGAGAGAGTGGATAAAATCCGAGCAGACGCCTGTTCTAAAAGCATGTGGTGATGTCCTGGATCTGTTCTCTATGGAGACCACTATATTTTAGTTTGCCCAGAAGCTCATGGGGTTAGAACAGTGACTAGAAGAAAGACAATAGTCAGTGGATACTGAGAGAGATCAAACATGTCAGAGGTGTCATCACAAGGCACGCAATAGTCTGACACATCAAGCTCACAGCTACATACAGAGATTACATAAACATACAGGAGGAATTGTGAGCACATGGACTGGGCTGCAGGAGAATTGATGACTGTTTGGGAATTTGCGTGTATAATGGTGGAATTGGAGGGGGGGGGAGCAGTTTAAAATGTGCAATAAAACAAAAATGATCCAATACCTGTGCTTTTAGACAAATAGACTTTTTGAGGAAAAAAAGAATGACTTACCAAGGTTACTGTGATAAAAGGTATTAAAGTGGTGAAACAGCATATCAAAAAGTAACGTCCCCATCAAAAGAGAGCTCGCACTGCGGCGACCGTTACGCTCCGGTGTGTGGAGATGTAAGTGGGGGAAGACTGTGGGCATCTCACCTGGTTTAGATTTGCATCAGCTTGACCGCGCTGGCCGGCCGCTGTAACATAAACCCTCCTTCCTTTTCCGTATGAAAATGTAAGCGCGATCCCAGAGGGCCAGTGAAAGCCGGGACCCAGGCCAAGCCGTGCTCCTGGTTACACATGGCGGTGGTAGATCATTCACGCAGACCACAGTCGGTCCTGGCATCAAAAAGGCACGACTGGGATTCTGCTCTCCTCTCGGGTGCAGGATGACGGTCCTACGGTCCTATGTGGCCGGGATTCCAGCTCCAAGTTATTTTTCCTTCCTCCATCCATACTGATGTGCAAACCAAAGAAGGTCTATCTCTGGCTAATTAACCCAGCTAATGGACACCTGCCAGGTGTACTCAGGAATGCCCTGGGATTTACGACAAAAGTCTGGGTAACGAGGAGATCGCCAGCTAATTAAAAACACAGCACTGACACTAAAAAGCCATTCAGATTTTACTCCAACCAAGGTCAGAGCTTTAGCTGCTGAAGCTGTAATTCACAATTAGCAAAGTGGCATCTAAAAAAACACAATCCAGGAATTTTTATAAATCTCATCAGATTAATCAAGTTTCATAGATGATAATTTATACGTTTTTGCAAGACGAAAATAAGCCAAATACCTCAAAATGTATTAACTTTATTTATTTATTCTGTTTATTTAGCAGAAGCTTTTAAAGAAAACAGTCGCTGGTGCAAATGGGGTTAAGGGCCTTGCACAAGGGCCCAACAATGATTTCACTCTGCCGACTGTGGGATCCAAACCAATGACCTTCTGATCTTTGCCCGCTGAGCTACACACCACCCCCTGAATCCTTCACTCTTTGGCTCCGTTCTCCTTTTACCTACAGCAGAAAGGAGTGACGTCTTTCAGAAACCCGTCCAGTCTTCTCTGTGTTTATCTGTACTTGGTACTTCTGAATCCAGTTTTAATGTCTCTTATCAGTCATGAAACTGGCGTAAACAAATAAAAGCCCAACTGGTCCACATATAAAAATTTATATTGCAAAGTTGCGGCTCTCCCCCAATAATAATGAGATCATACAAGCATATTTACAAGTTTACATTCAAAGGAGTACCATAGTTAACATAAAAGTAATGGTCTTAAGAAAAAAAAAATACAAAGACGCATTTAGTTCGAAAAATTTATTCAGTGATTCCCATCCACCTTAAACACGACCACACAACAGAAACAACTTAATGGCATAAAGAATTAATAACCTTAAATGAAATAGCGGTTTTGGTAGCTGTCAGGTGGCGATTCCCGGAAACAGGCTCAGAGACAAAGTTGGTTTCCATCACAATGTCTTTCCCCTGGACGTCCTCGGGACTCAACCCAAAAACCCAAAAATGCACTCTCAGGAGGAGCCTCCGCACGTAAGTTGCCAAGCTTCTGCAAACCACAGGTACAGCTGAGAAGCGCTCCCGGGACGGCGGTCAGGAGGCAGCCGCTGAGCATCCGGCCTCGCTGACGGACGCGTCTCAGCGGGAATTCTGCTGTTTCTACAAGGCGCTACATCGGGGCATTACCCGGAAAAAGGCTCAGGCTGGTGCCGGTCAGCAGACGGCTCCATTTGTATCCATGTATCAGTGTTCCGCTGCTCCTCAAGCATAAAAAACTACATTCTAGAAAGTTCCAGGTGCATGGCTCTGGGCTCCTGCATGGCTAAGTGCCCTCGTAAAAGGCCCAGATCACCCTGATGGGAGGCCGGCCCGCCCTCATCTGCATATCCCCTCACCTCCACTCCTCCCCCTCACCTCCGCTCCTCCCCCACGCCTCCGCTCCTCCCCCTCACCTCCGTTCCTCCCCCACGCCTCCGTTCCTCCCCCTCACCTCCGCTCCTCCCCCTCATCTCCGCTCCTCCCCCTCACCTCCGCTCCTCCTCCTTGCCTCAGCCTCACCTCCGCGCCTCCCCCCGCCTCTGCTCCTCCCCCTCACCTCCGCGCCTTCTTCTCCTTCATCAGCTTTTTGCTCTCCTCCCGCCTGCGCTTGTTAACGGGGTTACGTGGGTCGTAGATCTCGAAGGTGTCCTCATCCTGCACGTTGGCATCTTTTACTTTTCTGCTGTGCTCGTCGAAATGGAGCACATGGACCATCCTGGATTTGGAGTTTGTGGGGGGGGGGGGGGGTATAAGAGAAGTCATGTGTTGGCAATATAGCACATACAGGATAAGCAGACAAAACAATTCATGAAGACATTAAACAAAAAAACTGAGACGACTGGTTGTTAAAAATATCCCTCCCAGCCTTTCAACATTTTACAGTAAACATTTATAAACTGAAGTTCAATTTTCCCTTTGTTTAATATACCTACAACAGAGAGGATATTTGAAAAGTTTACAATTAAACTTTTATATTTGCATTTTTATATTTACACTTGACTCGCTCATCACTTCATATCCTGATTTTAATTAGAAATCACTGACATTCCTTCTCCTGGATTGACGTCAAAAAGAGATTGCGACAGAAAACGATGTTTCGTCTGCTAAAGTTTCATAGCAAACAAACGCGACCCGGCCAATAAACATGCTAAAATGTTTTTAGGGTGAGTGCAAGAGGGAATGAGGTTACTTCTACCTCAAGCCGCATGTAGCGACCGAATACCAGAAATTCTCGCTGCCTGATCATATGAGAACATAGTCCTTATGCAGAGCAGGAAGACAGATGCCTATCTGCACCCCTGTCCCCTTGTCTTGTGTGTGGTAAGTGGTCTCGTTGCAGGAGACCACAAGCATTCAACGCAAAAAGGAACACATGCATTGGGACAGACAGGCGAGACGTTCGAGAGCCACATGGCCCCCAAATGCATTTAATTACGCACGTTTGTCCAGGTACATGCATAATGTAACGTATAAGCATAAAAAGTCTTGCTAGTATTATACGACAGGCAATTCTTAGCCTATAAACTTTGTCTTTTTCACCATTAATCATCTTCGTATTATGAATGATTTCACGTCTCCCGGCCATGTCTGAGATGCAGATAATATGGGATCATGCTATTAATATTACTGCTACACAATGTAACAGGTACGGCCAACTTATTCGTCTATTTGGAGGCAACCAACACAGAACAATGAATTGAGTCATGCAGATAAATACTAATTGTGTGGGATACAAGAGCAACGCTAAAGCAATTTGAAAGATCATAATTTTGGTGAACAGACATGAAAAGGATCGACTCTGGAACTGGAAGCAGACTGACGTCCCGGAAGCGTATGAAGCCTGGATCCGGCCGTATCGTGCCCATGGTTCCGTAACGGGCACGGGGCACATTTCCCTGGCACATTATGGACCCAGTGCGGTGCTGTTACGGAACAGCCTCTCTCCCATAGCGCTGTGATTCAGGTATCCATGGGGAGCAAACTCAAAGGCAAATAATGTTAAAGGTTAAAAATGCAAATAGTTGTTATAATGTAAGAAACACTCATTTATCGTATGCCGAGTTTGAAGCTAAGGCCCTCCGACAAATCTATATTGTGAATATATTTTGTTACATACTACTAAATACTAATTTTTATTATATATTATTATTATGGTGACGCTTGGTAATGGAAGTGACTGGGTAATCGAAAGGTTTCCGGTTCCAGTCCCAAACCTACAAGTAGCACTGAGGGACCCTGAGCAAGGTACCGCCCCCAAGCCCTGCCCCCCGGGGACTGACTTAGCTGCCCACTGCTCTGTCACATGGGTTAAATACAGAGGACACGTGTCATTTTGGCTCACATCATGTACAGCTGTTCTCTCATTGGCTGTGTGTCAGAGAGGTCAACAGCGGATTGGTCAGAGAGAGGTCAACAACGGATTGGTCAAAGTGCAGTGTCGAGACGGACATGTTGCTCAAGGCGCGACGCGAGGTTGCCACCCGCAGTTCAGCTTCCTGTAGACGACGACGGATCGCTCAACTCAGCTTAGCATGTAAATGCCCCTTAAACGGGAGGGTGGCTGGGGGCGTTTCTGTAACCCCACCCCCCACACCAATGCCAGGCAGTGGCCGTTTGCAATGAAAGAGCTGTCGTTGCTGGCACTGGGACATGTCCACATGCCCAGGTGATGAGGCTGATGCCAGTCGAAACAGGACATATCTGTATTCCAAGTTAAGGCCTTTATGAGACGTGACAGTTCAAAGGCGATCCTGCGGTCCCGCTCCAGCTGAGCAGAAAAGCCTCGCTCCAGGAGCCCAAGCATCTAGCAGCCCCTTCCCCACACCCCCCCATATCTTACGGTAGATGATTATGGCTGTACCCTACAGCCCTGTCTGCACTTATCGAAAATAGGCCCCGACCACACGACCACCACCCGACTGCCCAAAGCCCCGCCGCCGCAGGTCCCTGCGCACGGCCCCCAGCGCAAGATTTCAGAACACTTCCCAAATTTATTTTTCTTAGCGGCCCCGGGGGGTGGGAGAGCGGGTGCCAGTCTCTTTGGGGGGGTTGTAGACACAGATGGAACAGTTTACACTCCTGGCCCAGACTTGACTTCCAGCGTCTGACCTATTGTAACCCGTGTTCCGTTCATGGGGTGCACGGATCACTCCCAAAAGTGGTGCAGATTCCAGACTCCCAATGGTGTTTTCAGGGAGACTGCAGTTAGCCCCCCCATAGCCCCCCTACACCTTTTTTTCTTATGCTTTCAGCAAAGGAAAACTCAAGGGACGACATAGCAAGGCACTGCACCAGTACTGACGTCAAGATTGTCAGGTTACAACTGTAGGTTTATAGCAGTTATTCATACGGGTTTAACCCTATTTCTGGAACCTTCTCCGACCATCATGCACACCCAGTCGTCTCCGGCCAGGAACCCCACTGCTCTTAACATTCAGACATTTTTTTTTTCAAACCCAACAAGCCAACATCTTCGGTAAACACAGATCACAAAGCTTTGGGCAGCTTTTTGAACAAATCCAAGACCTCATTATCGCAAACGTATTTGAGTGGTAAACAGTGCCAACGAGCCAAAATAGCAGATAAAACAGCATTATACCACAAGGCATTATTTTTTAAGCCCTCTGATGTATTCTACACGTTTAATTATCCTGCTTGGCCCCAGTGACTGTAAGTGAACTTGCACGTTATCTGCAGGGCAAAACCGTTACAGAACAACAGGGCCTATTATGGCACAGAAGCACAGGAGTGCCTCAGTATCAAACATCTCTTTAATAACCGCAGATCTGCCTTAAAATAGGCCGAAAGGAAACAGGTGAGGTTCGATGTGTCCATGGACAAAAACTTAAGAAAACGCACTTAAAGATAAGGAAGTCGCTGTTATGTTTCAGCTGTGATGGATTTTTAAACCCAACATTTACAGAAGATTCCAGTCGTTTAGGTTTCCAGTAATGCCCTGGAAAGATGAGGAACACAGCCTGATGTACTTTTCACAGCAAGACCTTGGAAATACACCAACACATAAGAGAAACGCAAAATAGGAGTGCGTCTGACAAGTTAATCAAACTGAGAAATATATTTTCACCAGGCCATAAAAGGGGACAGACACAAAGACTCTGCAATAATTTTGAGGAGTCTACCACGAAGTTCCAGTCGCTCCTAAACGTTCAGGCAGGGGGAAATGAGAGATCCCATACCAGGTTGAAAAACGTCCTTGTCACAAAGCTGACGTATAAATACTGCCGCTCTTGTCAAATAGCTTTAGCCGGCGTGTACCGTGTGCAGCATCAGCCCTGCCAGAAGCCGCGCTGGAGCGTCTCTCAGCCCCCCCCCACCGGCCAACGCTGTTTTCCCTCTCTTTTTCCACACTGATATATGAAATTATTTACTGTTGATCCCAAACTTGAATGCCTGGGATTGAGATTAAATGTCCATTTCAAATGACTCATTTGACTTAATCGGGAATATAATCTTACAAAGCAGTTTTCCAGGAGGAAAAAGTACAAAACTTATAATAAGAGCCTGGACAGCGAGTCAGGAAGACTACAAACCCAATAAGTTCATCAACCCTCCAGTCCTACAGCAGCCTATGTTTTCAAAATCCAAGCCCAACAACTAACTAAATATTTGTTTAATTATCGCATAATCTAATAATAATAAGAATAATAATAATAATAAGAATAAGAATAATGCTATTTACTCCTCCCATTGGTTTCTGGTTTAAAAGCATTTTAAACATCTGTCTGCAGTTCCGCAACCCTGTAAATAACATCTCAGGTCAGATAACCAAACAGCAGGCACTTCAACATACTACTAATACAACTCGGAGTTTCAGCAACTGACTGAGATCCCACATGCAAAACCAGAGCTACAGACAGCAGAGTTTCACGGCAGCTGGTTTGCCAGCGAGTTCCATTCATGTCTTGGCGGTTCACCTCCTCATGAAGACCTGTTTTCCCTACACCAGACACTCCATTACTTCAACGTTTCAAGAGAAACTAATGGCGCTTTTCCACTGCATAGTACGGCACAGCACGGTTCAGTACAGCTCACTTTGGTTTGGCTCGGTTTGCGTTTCGACTGCAGTTTAGTGCCGCTTTAGAGTGGGCGGGATTATTCACGT
>JAODKN010000114.1:1810242-1830176 GCA_026774425.1 Petrocephalus zakoni
CGGTACGCTTGGAACCTCGGCTGAGGTGGTACTAAAAAAGGGACCAGGTACCAGGTACTGTTCCCAGTGGAAAACCCACCAAAAGTGAGCTGAACTGAACCGTGTCGTGCCGTACTATGCAGTGGAAAAGCGCCAAAACTGTCCCCTGATTGGCACTCTTCAAGTAATCATGAGGAAGGAAGGAACAAAATGACAAAAGTACAGTATCTAGTAGTAATCGTTAATTAGGAAAAAAACACGACCATAGATTTAATATTTATTCCATAACCAGGATCTGTGATTTTCCGCTGAGTGAACGACAACATGCTAATTATTTCATTTTCTCAATTGCGGCACACCGTATCTCAGCACTAACTGACAGGAATGTTTTCAGCATAGACCGAGAGCTACTTCAGACCTACTAAAACCCAATTTTAGAAGCACGTTTTTTACGACGTTATATAAACCAACAAAGCAATGTAAAGGGGAAGGAAAAACCATTAGTTCAGGGTCCAGCAATTCTACTACTCAACAGTTCAGCCTGCGGGTTTACTGATGCAAGTGGCTGGGAGTCAGGCTCTTTGACATGAGACGCAGCCCTGGCGACGCACTTACCATCCCTTGTCATCATCCTCCCCCAACTCCTCGACGTCATCCTCTGGGGCCTCCGGGGCCTCGCTGATGGCTTCCGAAAGCTTGGTCTTGAATCTATCCAAGAGTGCCAGCGTCTAACACAAGACCAATTAAGCCCACGTCATCGTTGAGGTTGGGTTCACCGAGGGGTCCCATCGTGCTCGGGTGATGGAGGTAACCCATCCGCCGATGATGCCTTTGGCCCTCGCATACAGCAGGGATTATGGAGATCATCTTACTGCGAGTAGTAATCTTCATGCCTGGGCTATGGTGTGGCGAGGGTTTCCCTTACCTGTGCCTCTCTGGAGGACCCTTTCTTCAGCTTCTGTTTCCGTAGGTCCTCATACTTCTTCTTCCCTTCCAGGTACTCAGCAACTGCTTCATTCGGGGCCTTCGTGTCACCTTTAAGGTCAGTTACAGCCTCATCAATTTGAAGAATTTCTTAGGACACTGACTCCATTGTAAAACAAATTTAACTGCTATTAATACACCGAGTTGAACAACAAACGTATCGTGTTACGGTCTAAAAGTCAAACTATGATCAGACTTGCTCGAACATGGCTGCAGTGTAGAGTTCAAATATGGCAGGACGCTTTAATCTTTGTGTAGACCTTCTCGTAAATGTGAGCCTGCGAGACTTAAACATAGAATGATACAGAGTCATAACAAAGACCACGTGTTTACTGGGAGTCGCAGCCCATCCGGGCCTCTGGTATCCATACTGAGAAGCTACACGGCCTTTCAGCAGATGTTTGTAAGCGGCCCGAATCATTTGCTCATCGTCAGCTTCTCATAGCACTCGGAGAAAAAAAAATGTGCTGGGTCAAGCGAGTCCAAATTAAAGCTCAGTGGACAGAGAGCCGATTGCCGTACTGACATCCAAAGCAGAAGTCAGTGTTGGAATAACGTTGACTGTGAGAACTAGCTAATTACACGACGACATACCAGGATGGCAAAGCTGTCTCTGTAGAGAGATGTGAAGTTCATATAAACCCCGTGCCGATTCAGCGAGGCTGCTAGTGAAAGATTTTGTCTGGTTCGCGTGAGACTGCAGAGGCTCAAATTCAAACTGTGAGCCCCGATGAGTGAGAGGGATTTAGCAACTGCACATATCCATTTTTAAAACCCAGATCTGATGTGGCTCCCCAAAATGTTTAGGGTCCGCCGCACGTGCCTGAGCCCGAATTTGGCCCCTGGCTCGTCTAGAGAGACGACGACTGCCAAGCCCCGAACAGACCCTCACTGGACCAGACTGTTAGACACAACTGGGGCTAAAAAATGGGACTAAATACCCAAAATAGAGGCTTGGTAGCCATCCAAAACTCCTCTACAAGCAATAAGAGAGGGAGAGGGGGAGAAAACGAAAACATTTTTAAAGTGTGACTTGGAAACCAATCCATTAAACAAGTAGGCTTATACAACAGGCAGTCTGATCTCGGAGGAATTTACAATAGTACTCCAACTTTTTCCTCAAATGAAAATATAAACATTTATCAAGTAAAGAATGTAAGGAAGAGAGTAACAGCTTCGTTTTGAGTATGTTACGTAGAAATGACTTTACACATAACTCAGAAAGTGCACTTTCACTCTAATAATGGCTTTAGGGCAGGCTGGGCAACAGTGGGTTTAATACATATTCAACAAAGAATGAATGAGGAATACATCAACAACTGACAATTTAATCTGACTTTCAAAAGATTCAGTAATGAATGCGCATTTATTTTTTGATGATTAGCAAAATTCATACCGACGAAGACAATTAGAATATGTTTGGATTTAGTTTTGATTTCTGGGTAATTTTGAACATAACTAAAATATAATATTAAATTTAATAATAAAAAAGATGGGAGATGTTTTACACAGAAAATGCAACTTCATACTTTACATAAATTCTTATATTGTTAATACTGCAGACACATTAGTTGTCAAGAAAAGCCAACTGCAGAATTGATGTCATTGATGAAATTTTCGTTGAATAAGCAAAACAGTTGCAGTTAAAGTTTTGCAACCCTCTTTGAAGTTCAGGAAACAGAAGAATGGCTTACGATATCAACAGCGTCACTATCTGCAAGGACAGTCCAGAAGCGCGTGCTTGTCATTAGTTTGACAATATCCAACATATCTCTGGACTGGCTTGCCACTGAGTGGAATAAATTTCAGTACAGTAACAAACTGATAGTGGAATCAAAGATCAGGAAACGGATCTAAGGGCTATGAACAGTAACCCGTATAAAGGCCCTCTGGCGACTGCGGCATCTCTCATTCCCGGGCAATCACTGAACGGCATCCTCCTCACTGTAAAACCTCTGTGTGAATAAGGGAGAGAGTCTGCTTATGACAAAAGCCTGCAAAGCAACGTGGTGGTTTTTGAGGGTTATACCTCTGGGCACCGGGGAGTACAAATATGAGAAATGTCTTCAAAAGTAGACAAGCAGCAGCACAGTGGGAGTGACACGACTCTGGAAACCCCGTGGGCTAGTCGGCTGCGTCGCAGCTGAGCTCGACACACAGTGCGACAGCGTGTGACTGGGGTACAGGTCACTCGCACGCTGTTAACAGGACCAGCCAAAATCTAAAAAGATGTGTCGGTGCCCGGTAGGGATGCGATGCTGAAATATCAATTCTTTCGAATTTTGAGAATAGATTCTAATGTTAGAATATCAATAGTTTACCTGGTATTTAAATGTTTACATTATTATTATAGTTTTATATTATAGCTTCTCCTTCCAGTTCAGACTGAGAAGTACGAGTCACTCACTCATACCACATACAGAGCAGTGCTTCCTGGTGCACTCCCAACCCCCCCGCCCCAACGTTTCCATTCCAGCCCTTCATCAGGCTTACATGGCCCTTAACAGGCTAATAATGAATGTGGGAGGTTGAAGGCAGTGCAACATTCTGGCAGGGGGGGGGGCACCAGGAACAGGATTGAGACCCACTGATAGAGAGAGTGGTGGGAGGAAGAACGTGCGGTTGGTTCGGGGGGTGTCAAGTGCCAAGGCCAGGCCACCCAAACCTGCTCACCCCAGTCCTGGTCCTGAGGGGCCAGAATCCAAAACAGTTTTTCACTCCTGAAACACACCATAATCAGCTAATTACCAGGTTTAGTTTGTATTTTAACAGGGACATGAGCAAACTGTGTCAGGTCCCCCAGGATCGGAATTGGGGAACCCTGCCAGCGTCCCCCTGACGCCGCATATAAGTAAAGCTGCACTGCATCTACAGTATCTTTTCAGCAGGTGTTTATTTTGTTTTATTTAATTTCCTTACAAGGGAAACATCACTGCTACTAGAACACAAAGCAGCCAGGACTTCAGTGTTTTTGGCCCACCAGAGAGCCGCCAAATCAAAGACAACTCAATGGGATTTTGACCGTCGCTTGTGTCTGAATTTGTCTCTCATCTGGCATATTTTAGATTAGCTATCATACACATGTCTGCAGTTATAACTAATTTCTGAGTGCACATCCTAGTAAGTACTGTGTGTCCAGCTCCTTCACCTGATCCACGTCTGTTATGGGACTTACGCACGTTTTACATCGGATTTTCACAGTAAATTCCAGAATTCTGGACCTGTTACTTAAAGCAGTGTTTTGCAAATCAGTCCTCGGGGACCCCCCAGACACTCCAGGTTTTTGCTCGCTCTGAGTTCCCAGGGAGCTGGGAGGGAGCAAAAACGGAGACCGTGTGGGGGTCCCCGAGGACTGGCTGACAGTACTGTGACATCACCAGCAGGCCTTTCTGGTTCGGTGTGCTCGGTGCTAACATCATGCCATCCCGTCAAATATTAAGAGGGTGGGACGCTGACGAAATGTATGACTGAGTAAATCGAGGTGAAGGAATCAACTTTACAGACAGCTTCGGGGGCAGACGGTAGCATAATGGTTAGAGATGCGATCGTGTAATCGAATGGTTGTGGGTTTGAGTCCCTGAGCCGCAAGTACCGCTGAGGTACCCTGAGCAAGGTACCGCCCACAAGCACTGCTCCCCGGGTGCTCAAGTACCTGGCCACTGCTGTGTCATAATGTCACATGGGTTAAATGCAGAGGACGCATTTCCTTGTTGCAAAGTGAAAACAGGGAAATTCATCATCATCCGTCAGGGAATTCCGAACTGAGAAATTCCCGGGATGTGACGTACAGGAGGGGGCACAGCACGCGGTGAAACCGCACCAGCTGACGTTAAATGCCAAGTGCGAGGGTCAGACGCATCTCCCCATCCACCGAAGGTGAGGAGGAACCCGAGACTCCCACCACCCCAGACTCCGTGCCGAAAGGCCAGTGCAGAGTTTGCCAGCCTCACCAGGAATTACTATGCGACAGATTTCCAGAGATGCCACTTTGGAGAGAACAAAAAAAGGCACTCTGTTAACGACGGGTATTAGTCACTAATTAAAATAGTAAATAGTTAAAATAGAAAACAGAATTCAAGACACAGATTTACTTATTTCGGAAAGCCTAAGGTCACAGCACTGGGTCACCCAAAATTCCAGCAGCCCTGCAGCAGCCTGGGTTAAGGGCCCTGCTCAAGGGTGTCAGGGTTATTCGGTTACTCTGCAGGCCACGGGAATCGAACCCACAACTTTCTGGAGACAGGCAAAAGTCCCTAGTAGATGGATGTACTGTGACGGAAAAAAAAAATCTATTTTCTGTTAATAAAATAAATATAAACACACAAAAAAAAATCCATGTACCTCGGCTCTCCTCAAACAAGCGCTCGTGAGATTGAGGCCGGCCGTACATTGAGTGTCTACATATTTACGTGGCTCTCTGAGTTTTTTCTGGTTCTGGTTCTGTTTTTTTTTCAGTTCAGAAAGCCCGTCGCGGACAGGCCTCGGGAGACCGTCGACAGCCCCCGCTACGTGAGTGACAGGGCGCCGCAGGAGTAAGAAAGCCCATCAGCACAAAGGCACCCCGTATATATAGCTCAGAGCGGTATTATAAAAAGGTGGCCACACGCCTCATTTAGGGCGGCGGGTATGAAACGGACAGTGTTTTTTTTCACATCTCTTAGAGCGCCTTCTTATTTTTGGCTCTGCGAGAGGGCGGCCGTGCCAAAACGGGCGAGACCAGACCAAGGGAACACACTGTAATTTACGTCTCCAAAACTGAAGAGATGTCTGTCTAAAATAATAACCCGAAAGGTACAGATGTCTCTCTTAGCTCAGCTGGTGAGACCATTGCCTCCCCCCCCCCAATGCAGGAAGCCAGACACCAGCAGAGTGGGTCTCTGTTATTAGGGCTGGGGCTAGAAATGAGTCTGGTCTCTAGACTCATTCCGAAGCTGCCCATCCCCAGAAGCGACTGGAGAGGAGAAGGAAGAGCAAGAGAGAATTTAAGGGTGCGACTGTACGGCTGGGCAAGGAGAGCACAGCGCCCCCTACCTGCAGGATGAATAAGCTTCATCAGGAGAATACCATCTCATCCTGAGGATCTGCCTTTGAGCATTCCGGTTTTCCGGCTCCACATACTTCCGATTTCCTTCCCTTCCTACATACTTCCCCATGCGGCTTTTCCTGACACATATGAACAAACAGGACCTGGAGTATTACCCAGTGATGATAATAATTATTATAATTATTACATGATTACAAAACATTCCTTTGCCGCGTTCCCTCTGCTCTGCAATTTGCCCTACGGGGGCTGAGGACACGGCGAACATGGCTGGCCGTAACGGCTCATGGCCCAGCTTGGCCACGGAATGGCGGTCCAACCCAAACATGCACAAGCAAAACCCAAACCCTACCCTCTGTAATTTCATTCTCCAAAAAAAAAAAAAGGGAAAAGTGAAAGACAAAGATGAATGAAGAGCCATTTGAGTACTTTGTGTATTTATCAATAGCATAATAGAGTTTATGCTTGGCTCTGGGACAGGGGGAGCATGACCACGGCTTGGCCGCTCCAAAGCATCCTTACTGACCATAATTCTATGCTGCTGCTCGTCGGGAGCCCATCCCAGACGTCTCAGGAAGGTGAGGGCTCTGTAAGCATACTGCAGTTCTGCCAGTGACCAGAAATCCCAAAACTCGCTGGGATCTATACCGTTACTCCAGACTCCGTCCAGTTTGAAATGCAAAAGCACTGCTCTCTGGACTCTGGGGGGGGGGAGAACGTCGGGGGCTTCAGAGTGTGTGGCTGCAGGGAAATTAAAGGACAGAGCGTTCTGTGGGGCGTAGAGTGGACAGGACCGACCTTCATTATTAACTACAGACCTTCCCCAACTGACGACTTATGACCTACATCTAGTGGATGCATCACACCATACCAGCTGACATGGTGACCACCGCAGCCTCACAAGCATCTCCCAGTCTCACCCTCACCCAGTGCAATCATCCCATTCTGGCATAAACCCATTTCGACATATGACCCGTCAGAACAGAACCCAGTCATCACTCACGGACACTCGGTACACATTTGCTATGACCCAAAGTAAGATGTCATTAACTGCCACAGTGAATCTACTATAACTGTATACGGTTTAAGGCACAGTAAGACGACACTAGCGATTTAATCCCCTGTGGCCTCGTTTGGCATACACTGGCAATATGTACGTTTCAGATCAGATGTGTCACAGAGGCCCACCGAACATCAGCTTTGACTCCTGCATTTCCATGCACAGCTGGTTTTAGATTCATTCAGTGTCAAATCAGCATGAGTACCGGGAAACTACAGCGCCGATAAACCTGTCCAAAGACACCCAGGGCCCCGATTTCTCCGTAATTTCACGATCTTCGGCATCGAACCCGAGTCTCAGTCTTGGCAATCCAACATTATCTGGCCCACTACTCCTACGGTCGTCCTCACTTTGACTCCAGAAGCTACCCACTGGTGTCCTGACACTCCCGGACACACACACCTGCCCCCCCAAGCGGGCCCCGCTGACACGCTCGTCCCCTAAATCGCGCTCTCTGACCTTGATTGGCATTATTCTCTTTGGATGTCCCAGGCCAGGCTCCTCTGCACTAGACAAACACGGGGCCACCCTACGGAACGCTTGCGGTCTGACTGCAGGCCATTTGTCCAGTGTCCGGGGGGGTCATAGGCTTTACTCAAGGGCTCAGTGGAGATCTGACTAATCTGCCAAGGATGAGATTTGACCCATCCCACTACGTTAGAGGCTGTACCATACAGGAGCTCATTACAGGAAGCTGCAAAGTATCACCGACAGATCCGGGAGTCTGGCGCTTCCAAGTGCAGGAAATCCAGGCAGGAAAAACCTCTTAAGGAGGAGTCGCGTTTTAGCACCGAAACATGCAAATCGCTGCCTGAAATCCCAGCCATAGAGGACACTAGACGAATGAAGGACTGGCAGGCGTGTAATATAAATACTCCAGAGCCATTAACAATGCACCATAAACACGGCGTCACCCTCGATCTGTCTGGCATGTTAAACCCCACGCGTGTGAGATGTTATCAGCGAAAGTGCAATTCTGAGCCGAACAATGAGGGGAGAGGTCGCAGCAAGGGGGTATAACACTGACCCCCCCAGGCTCCCAGAGCAGCAGCTCAGGGGCCACAGACTTCCCTATACCACACTAATCCACAGAGAAGGCAGCACACACGGCATTGTGGGAAATAAGCCGCAGGTATTTACGAGCAGGGAAGGAAGCTGCAGATTCACCTTATCTCTGCTAGACTGACTGGGGCATCCAGGGCCCCTTTGATACGGCTGTAGGTTATATAGACACTAGAAGCCTGCGCGTCTCCTGTCCCATCATATGGGAGCCAGCCGGGGGTTACTGGCACCAACCAGGCCTCCACAGGTGGACGCTTTCAGAGAGAGAAGCACTGGCAGCGAACAGGCTCGTGCAGATCCACGACGTCCCTGCAGGGGGCGATGCAGCACGGCACCCAACAACACCCAGTCCCCACAGCTAGACACAAATGCACATCTCTAGACAAGGCAATTTAGGCGCATAAAATTTATGAGGTGGGAGTGGAAATTGAAAGAAAATGAAGAATTTACCTAGCGCAAATAAAAATGTCCTCCCTAAATACTACAGGATGGTACTCCTCATGACCAGGCTTTGGTGTCCCCAGGCTGTAACACACCACGATGGAGAGCAGCTCATTTTGTTATTATGTATGGACTGTCATCCTTGAAAAGCTGGATGAATGAAAAACACCGTTCAATCGCTCCGTCCGTCTGCACGAATCTGTGGAAGTCAGCATTCCTCAGCTCTGGCCCCGCAAGGAATCATCTGCCGCCCAGAATCCCAAAAATGTCGTCCCCGAGTATTCTTCCAGTACAGCGACATAAAAACAGACCTGGAGCCGTTAAGAGAGGCTCCGGTTCCCTCTCGGGGGCCAGTGGATCCGTTGGCTGGGGGGGGGGGAGCGCATCCTACACGTTTGTGTGTAACTAGAGGCCCCTTCAAAGGAACGCATGGCCTCAGCTGACCTGCCGGCCGGGGGGGAGCCTTGGGCAGGAGGCTTGGAAGAAGGGGGCGGGCAGTCACATGTGGGTGTGCAAACTCTCTTACTCCGGAGGGGGAGGGGGGGGGACTGTAATTAACGGAGGCAGGAAAAAAAAATTGGAGAGCTGTCCTAAACCATGGCCAGCAGTCTCTAGCTAGGGGGCGGAGCCTGTCGAACCTGAGGCCGGGTTACATGCCATCGTAAATGTTTCCCTATTACAGAAAACTCATTGCAGCATCCCTCATAAAACCATGATGAAACCAAGTTTAAAAAGAAACCCAGAATAATACGCAGAAGTGCGGAAATGACAGAATGAGTGCAAACTCCCGTGCGAACGTCGGAAAACAGCGTGAAATTAAGACTAGCAGACGCAAGGCCTTCTTTACTGAATGACCATATTCAGACTACGGCAAAAAGTCACCCGGAGGGTCCGAATACACAGCTACACACTGTGTGGAGGCGACAGATCCGCAACGGGGCATAATCAACCCCACTACCACAGGGGGGCGCGCCGCACGTCTTAGGAAAGTCGAAACTGCATCCAGCATAAATATGAAGGTGATGTCATGGCTGGCCCGGATGGCATAAACATCACAAGAGCGAAGGCTAAGCATGGGAGGCTGTGCTTATTTTCATAAACACCCCCCCCGCCCGGCCCAGACGGCAGAAAGCTGGTCAGCATCAGCCCCAGCGAGACGCTCGCCTCTGTCGCCGCTTTTTCCAACGTGTTGGTTCGCACAGTGTTTACGGCAAAGGAGGCCATATTGGTCTGGCTGGCAAGCTGTATAGCGTCACAGAAGGATAGGCCCCTTTTCATATCCGACGGACACCCTGCCATCCAGCCGGGAGACACATAGCACCATTTAGAAATCTGCAAGTTACATGTACGTTATTTGTCCCCACCTCTTCAGTTATTTGCTATTTATTTTACATATCGGTTAAATCTGGAGCCAATCCTGGAAGCTGCAGCTTTTGAATCCTTGAATACTCCGAGACACTTAGAAATAACAGGTAATGAACGTGGGCCTGCCGACCGTCATGGCCGTCGACGTCTGGGGGCAGGCCGGCTCTCGGAAAGCAGCCGGAAGCATAACGAGAACGTCCAAGAAAAGCGTAACCCAGGGAGCGGCTCTCACCCGCGTCATCGGCCTCCTCCGCCTTGCTGGCCTCCGCTCTCCTCTGCTTGATGGCCAGCAGCTCCTTCTTCAGCTGCCGGGCCTCTTTGCGCAGCTCCTCGCTGCGGAGGGGGGAACACAGAGGGAGCAGCGTCAGATTAGCGGCCTGGAAGGTCGCCCAAGTGCAGGAGGAGACATGAACCCAGCTGGACCGGCGCTGTACGGATGGGGCCCTCGGGCCGTCATACGCAGAGCGACCTGTCATCAGGCCGTCATCAGATCATCACTCAGTCAATCAGTCGACCGCACAGAACATCCTCCATGGCAGCTCGCACCCCGCAGGGCTTCCTGCTGGCCCCCGATGCCACTGAGAACAATGAAGGGATTTAAAGTGAATCCCCCCCCACCCCACCCCCCTTCAGGGAGGCACAACACGTACTCATTAAAGACTGCTTTGTTAGCGGAGCAGTTCCTCTGACGGGTCGGAGAGGAGGTGGACATTAATTACAGAGAGGGAAACTGCAGGTGAGAGTATGAGGGCGCAGCCAGACAGCAGGGAGAATCCCGCAGTGGCACTCAAAGCTCGACCAATCAAATCTGAACAGGAAGCACTGAATGAACAGGATTTGTGCGCAGGTGCGGTTTTGCCCAAAATATATCATTATTCAATTCATATGCTTTTTCTCACATCCAAGAGCAGTCTGTTGCCTGCATCAGGCTGTCACTGTTACCTATATGCATACCTGCTCATTCATTAATAGCACATTTTTATTTCAGTTTTATTGCTATTCTATTTCATCCATTTTAATCAATTTATCTTGAATCGATGTTTGAGTGTACACTTCATGACACCATTTGCTCCAAAACAAATTAATTCTGCTTTTTGTATGTGGCAAATAGAATTCTGGACTCTGGATTCTGAAGGTGTACTGTAAAAGGCCGGTAGAAACACCATGAATTCAGAGGCACGCGTTCCTTCTGGGGGGAAAAACTAAATGCAGAGAGAAAGAAATTACACTCTGGAAGACATTTCTGGTGTGTATGTTTGGGAACGACCCCCTCTGCTGTCACCGTCCCCAGTAGCATGGCGCGGCATGACGCACAAGGGCCGACTCAAAGAGAATCCGCTTAACACGCCAAGATTCCAGAATCTGAAAGAGAGATGGACTAAGAGGCTCATCCGGCACTGTCACATGGGGTAGCTGGGGACTGAGGGGGACTAGAAGGCCATGGGGTTCTTTTACTGACCAGGAGATATCACCCACCTCTGGTGGCCAGCGTGGCATTGAGCCCGGTAACCAGCTCCCGACCCAGCATCTGCTGCGGTGACCGGCGCTCGGAATGAAACCCAGCAGAACGGCCCGCCTCCCGCTCCGCAAATCGGAAGCAGATGCTCAGTGCCCTCCGGCGCTCTCAGCCACTATCGGATCGCCGCGTCGCAGAATCCCTCTCACGGAAAAGTGCCCCGGTCCCGTTTGCCGCCACCGGCGCTGCCCGCCTCCTCCCGCCTCCTCCCGCCTCCTCCCGCCCTGCCGATTCCCTCCCCGTGACACGCGGCTTCCCGCGCCGCTGCCCCCGGAAAGTGCGGTGGCTGTGAGCTCGCTAGAGGTGCTGCATTTTTTATGGCTGCCGTGGAACAGTGCCTACAGATTCTTCTATTCCGATGCGATCCAAATGTTCTGGAGACAAAGGGATCCTGCCAGGACACAGTCAATCCCAGTAAGAATACGGCAACATCGCAAATCTGATGACTCTGGAGTTTTCGGTTCCCAGAAACGCCAGCCACATAAGGACCATCAGTGCTCGTAAGTCTCCTGTAACATTAAGAAGCTAGAATGTTTTTCTATTAAACCCAAAAAAATAAGTGTCTTTCTCTCTCCCCCAGTGAAGAAAGTAGGCCCGAAAGTATGACAGGACCAAGCTGGTTGCATCAGCACCATCTGATCGGTGTATCACACATCAGGATGTATTAAGGCACTCCCGATAACCTGGGACCTGAACATTTCCGCTTACGTAAAAGTACTATAGCAGTGCTGACGGGGAAGAATTCATAACGCCACTTCTACTAGTGTTTGCTACTAACATAATACAGACTTGTTAGCAGAAATTAGCACATAGCAAATCATGACCTACATACAGTAAATAAACTTCGCTTTAACGCCAACGTCAATCTCTAACCTTCTGCAGTGGGTAACCAAAGGGAGCTGGAACCGCGCTGTAGCTCGCGGTATGGACCAGGTATGGCTGGCTTCCCGTATGCCAGCGGAAAGCCACCAAACGTCCGCATTCTCCACGCAAACTCCTCCAGTCCAGCTACCTGCTCCACCTACTGTGCATTTTGATGGAGGCCTTAAAAATTGGGAGGGCAGTCTTTAAGATGGGAGCATGACAGCTGTAAGTCAACCCCCCCCCTCACAGGTAAGCATGAAGCTGCCCCCCTCCCAGAGAGATGGAAACCACCCCCCCATACAATGGCCCCCTTTGTTCCTACACATCTGCTTCTCTTAACCACGACCACTGCCCCCCTCCATGGCCGCCTTCTCTGCTTCTTTGCGCTGCTCTCTGAATCCCCCTGCCTTTTGGGGGGGGGGGGTGAATCTGGATGGGCGAGGGTCCGAAAGGGATGGCTGAAAAGGGGAGCGATTCCAAAACACGCATGCTGCCGTGATGTTCCAGAAAGCTCCGGAGATGTTAGAGACGCCCGTTAGCACTTCCTCAATGAGGCATCATCTACCTAAGGTCGCGTGCTGTCAGGCTCTGCTTGGGGGGGGCCCTCCGACCTGCAGCCCTGCCCCCCCCCCCCCCCGAGGTCCCAGTGTGCTGCTCGCCAGGAACCCCAAGGGGTGACATAGGACTCCCTATCCCCCTGCCCCCACCGCTGTCGTGCCTGAGCCGTGATAATCTTCTCATTTCCTGTGGGGCCTGTTTGTTTTGGAAGGAGCTGCTGGATCGACTGAAGCGTGCGGGGGGGGGGACAGGTCGCCCAAAGCAGGATGAAGGTGGCGAAGCGTGTGGGGGGGGGACAGGTCGCCCAAAGCAGGCCAGAGGTGGGCACAGACGCGTGCGGGGGAGGGGCAGGTCGCCCAAAGCAGGCCGGAGATGGGCACAGACGCACTCCAACAGCTTGCTGGGTGGGACACAACGCTCTAGCAGAATCCCGCTCGCTCCGATTCACACAGTTAGCTAGTCGAGAGGGATTCCCATTCCCTTACACCCACCTCTCTTAATCATTAACAAATCACTTCCACGGGACCCATAACCAGTCCTGCTTTGTGACATCTTGACTGCACTAGATAGGAGCCATTACCACGGTGACGATCGGATTCAGTCACACAGTAACTGTCAGCTCAACCCTTCAAAATGTTTAACCAGAATGGCTTGGACTTGTCATCAAACTCCCCACATTTGCGGGCCTCATCAGAAACAAGGCCCCAGATTTCGCACTATACAAGAGCGTCAGCTAAAAACAGGAGGGTTTACCTGGTGCACGCAGGCCGGCAGCAGGAGGGGGCAGTGTGACCTCACTAACGCTATCCTTGACATTTTCCAGTGGAGCATTAATACCATTGTCCCAAATCACTGTGAAAAGGGATTTATTTTTATTTCTTTAAATAATCCAAATATTGCACGTTAGCAGTAATCAGCAGGAAAAAGTGCATGAATAACTGCTCTGTAATGCCTTTGCACTCAGATTTTACGACTGGGGGGAGGGGGATTCGAACCCATAGTTTTAGTACCAGTCTGTGTGCAAGCAGTTGGTGGAATTGTGAGTAATTTCTCATGCAGATAATAAAACACCTTTCTACCTCAGAGGTCTCTCAGTTCTACTCCAACAACCAACCAAAGACACTATCCAAAACCTGCTGGATCTCCAAAGTTCCAAGAGCTTCTGAGGAGGTAGAACCACTTCGTCTAAAGAATAGACAAATATAATTGTTCCTCTTTATGTGTGGGCTTTCTGGTCAGAACCCTGGCATCCCCGTGGAGGGGAGATGCTGGACGTCCATAACTCTCGTCAACATTCATTATTCCCAAAGGACATGGTACGTCAGACACCTGGCAGACGTTTAAAGTCAACTCAATTACCCGGCGGCCATTTTGCTGACTTTCAGTGATGTCCAGTCACTGGCACAGCTCCGGGGAGCTATGGGTGATGCTGGCTTCCTCAAGGCAGCACATGAACCGGACACACGTATGGAAGCCGTGCCACATGGTTAGCACCTCCGCGCCTGGCAGAGCACCATCATAGCCGGCCTCTCTATCTCTCCTGCCCAAAGAACGACAGTCTGATAGATCATCTGACTTCCTCTTGCCCTGATTACACCATGATAGCATGATACCTATCGATAGCAAGGGCATTTGTGATTATTCCGTGCAACGCCATGGAACTGTTGAGTTCTCAAATCTGATTGGTCACAAGGGTGTGAATTAACTTTCTATACGCACACTCAATGTGCCAGCCAGGTGAATCACAACAGTAAATGAATGCACAATTATAATCTTTAATGATTATTCTAACCACTGTTACTCAAAATTTTAAAACAGGCAATTTCAGACTAAGAATTAGCTTTAGAAACAGATCATTTTCAAATTAATGACGGCGTCTTGGGTTGTACGTAAACAAAATGTTTAATCTTTGGTGGCACAAGGCAGTCATACTTGAAATGTTTTCGACTCAAAGACATAAAAATAATGTGGAATATAATGTAAAACGTGTAAGCAGAATGTGTTGTGACCATGAAAAAAGGGAGTTAATGCACTCCAAGTTGTGCATTATACGTTTCCAAATGTAGACCGCGGAAGCATCTGGTGCTTCTTCACCGAGGCAGCCTTGCGTTTAAAAACGTGTAACGCTCGGCTTGTCCTGCATTGACCCTTACTTATTATCCATGACACTTGCTCCGGTCTGTCTGATGAGGACATTTTTGTCTAACGGGTTCACTGGGTGGCTGCAACGTGTTTTTAACCGCTAAACTTAATGTTCACATTTTAACAGCGAAGACGTCCTTCATTCCTGTATTTCCTCAACGGCGTAGATGGAGATCGCCCAGCACAGTGGCAGAGAACATCGGCAGAACCAGAGAAGCTCATTAGCGCTTTGCCAGCAATGGCAGCTCTCTGAGTACCTTACTGCGGCCTGGTACAGACAGTCAGGTTGCTTTGACAGAGAGGTCTTTCGGATATCCAAGTGTTAGTATCGCTTATGAGGGTGTGACTTGGTGGCCAACTGATGGACAACCATGTTAAGCACCTCCCTTTTGCGAGGCCCCCGAAACACAGTGGCTGTTGGTCGTCACGGGAACTGTCATGGCGAATTCCCCAGACCATTTACACGGCCTGGTTAATGTCCTTGGACATCTATAATCGTCCAATTCTCCAAAAATAAAGGAAATCACTCTAGCTGACTTACGGTTTAGACGTACGGTCCGAGTAATACTTTCAAACATAATATATGGACAAATTATGACAATGTTGCTTCTAATCAAATCCATTAACTGCAATATGCTCAATGCTGAAGCAACTTGATGTCAGTTCATAACATTACTCTCGATTTTTGGGCATGCTTTGTTGTCTCATACCCTTAAAACAGCTGGAATATCTATCATGTCTTATTGCATTCTCTGCAGCCTGCCAAAGCCCTACAGTGTCCACATTGGGACTCCTAATGTGGACACTGTAGGTGGGGCCACGGAGTGTGTCCACATTGGGACTCTGTCTCAAGCCCTGCAGTGTCCACATTGGGACTCCAGGACTTTGTCTCAAGCCCTGCAGTGTCCACATTGGGACTCTGTCCCAAGCCCTGCAGTGTTCACATTGGGACTCCAGGACTTTGTCTCAAGCCCTACAGTGTCCACATTGGGACTCCAGGACTTTGTCTCAAGCCCTACAGTGTCCACATTAGAATCCAGGACTCTGTCCAAAGCCCTGCAGTGTGCATATTAGAATCCAAAACTCTATCCAAAGCCCTGCAGTGTCCATATTAGAACCCAGGACTCTGTCCAAAGCCCTGCAGTGCCCATATTAGAACCCAGGACTCTGTCCAAAGCCCTGCAGTGCCCATATTAGAATCCAGGATTCTGTCCCAAGCCCTGCACGTCTGCATTAGAATCTAGAACTTTGTCCAAAGCCCTGCAGAGCTCTTAATTAAGGACTCGAGGGCTCAGTCCAAATACTTTTTTTTTTTTACCTTGGAAAAGCATCACATTTATGAGCATAAATATGTTGGTTGCACTGTGACAACTGAGCAACTGACTGTGTTACGAGACGCGACAGCACGCATCCCTGTACATCATCGGGGGCTTCCCTGTAAATCAAGGCACGCACGAGTGGAGGTGGGAAACGCAGCACCGCCAGATCAGATTCAGAATTAGATTTTAAAAACTGTTGACAACTGAAGCATAAAAACTTGAGTTCTGATTCAGTTTTGCGTAAAATTCATTCAAATGTTCTTTTCTTTGGATAGGTAGGATGTCTGGCAATAAACCAAATTAAATACTTTGGGCAAATATTTCCTCCCAGAATTTAGCCAGACGTTACACAGACACGTATGATGTGAGGAGCGTGAAAATCGCTGCCGTGCGTCCTTGACACGGCAGACTGGCATGGCTCCGCCCCCTACCGCACGCTTCACAGCACGGTAAGGTCACCGCCATTAAACCACGTCATTCCCACTGTTCATAAAAGAACAGGACCGCTGAAAGTGCAGTCAAGCCCGACTGCTAACGGCTGAGCACTGCAGCTCTTTAAATAAACATCTATGAGACGAAGATGTTCTTTTATGTGCATGCTAAACCCAAAGCCTTAACACCACCCCAAGTGAACAAACGGGCCTGGGAGTCTTTCCTGAGTCCAGCAATGGTAAAGCTAAGACACACACATAAAAGTGCTGGATTACCACCCCAAGGCCTTACACAGAACAATGCCTCGTGACCTCTGACCTCCCTCTCCTGGCAGAAAGAGCACCAGATTATAGCTGATGACGGCCAACAGGTGCAGCTAATTCCCCTGCCTGATTTCTGCTCCTGGTAAGGAACCTGAGGAATAAAGTCACAGTCCTGTATGGCTAAAAAATGTGGCCATCAGAAACAGACATCCCATAACGCATGGCACATTAAAGACCAATTCCTCTGGCTGCTGCTGGTTCCGGAACCGTTCTCCAGACAGCAAGCAGCCAGTTTCCTGGTTCTGCGAGCAGCATTCCACACTTCCTTCACTTAAGAGGAAAGGAAAATAGAACCCTTATGCTACTTTTACACCGCGAGCGCCGGAGACGCCAGCGGTCGCTCTCGCCGCCCTGCAGGCGACGCTGGCCAACGCCGGAGACGCTCTCTGACGTCACAGAGTGGGCGGGACAAGGCCGCTCAGAATGCCAGGCTCTGAGAACTTTTAACTGCCGCAAACAAACGTGTAGCTTATATCTTTGTGCCGACTGCCGATTTGTCAAAGTACAAGAAATTATGTTAAGACAAACACTACTGTTATGAATAAATAACGTTAAAGTTACCGACAACTCGCACTGTTTTAAATGCTATAACGCCAAAATTAGTATGCGATTTGCTTTCCTTTCACAAAAACATATATTTTTGTCAATGCCTCATTTTACTTTATGTCCCTCCACGCAAACAGCGACACGTAAAAATAATTTTATAAAATACTATCTTTGTATTGAAAGTCCCTTTTTAACATGTACATTTGTAGCGTGTTGACACGGTATAAAAAGTCTGTATGGGTTTTTTTAAATGCAAAGATTTATGCCACGGGCATTTTTTACTGTGTCTAGTGAGTAAAAAACGCCATGTGAGACGTATTCTGTCTCACGGTGTATACCCCGGTTCCATACACTTTCTCCTAAATTGTGCTTGGGAACTGTTGGGTCGGAACAAAAGTTTACGCACTTATGTTCTGCGGAGCTCTCTTTAGTGGAGCATCCCTACATTCCCATTGGTTGCCGCCAAACCGCGTCACAGCTCCTTACCATAAAGTCGACTGGGCTTCAACTTCTGTCTGACGCTCCCGCCGCCCAGATCGCGCCGCTCCTCGCCGCCTGCCGACTCTCCCTCCCATAGAGAATGAATGACTTCCGGTCGCTTTGACGCTCTTGCCGCTCATGGTGTGAACGCAGCACTACTGCAGGGTGGCATCTCTAAATAAAACCCACAGTGCACCGTCTGTTGGGTTAACTACCAGAGGCTAAAAGTGATTAGCTACAGCTAATTAGCTATTAGCTTCAGCGATTAGCAAATGCACATTAGCACCTAGTTTTAATAGTTTCTTGTAAGAGCCTCTCCTTGAATCATTTTTAAAGCCGCTACATCTGACAGACGCATGTAAAAAAGGTATAGTATAGGGTCAGTGGCTCAGTCCACAAGGTCACACACGCTGAGGTGTGATTTAAAGAGACGGCACGTTCTGCCAGAGCATCAGGGTAAATAAAGGAAATTAGATGGAGATGAAAAGCACCTCAGAATTACATTTTGCTCATCAAAGACACAGCTACTATGGAGGAAACAAGGGAACGTAAAACAAGCCAGTAAACACTCTTCTCTCTTGTTACGACATTTTAAATTAGCTAAATACTGGTGGGCGATTTCAATAATGTTTTGGATATTTTGGAACAAAAAAAAGAGGTGAATGTTTATTTTCTGTGTTATTACAGCTCGGCGTGACACTCAAGTATAATTACACTCAGGGCATAAGATCTTAATAGTGAGAGATATATTTTTTGTGCGCAACCAGAAAACAATGTGCGAAGATCAGGGTGGTTTGCTAATGGCAGCGACTTGCGGGTGACCAGGCACTGCATTTCCCTTCACGCATCATTCCATTTAAAGGCGTTCTCCGTCACACCGACACATTGTTGCACAGCTCGAAGTCCCGGACGATTAAGCTTCTCAGCCGGCGTCGGGTGAAATAGCTTTCAGGTAAAATAACAAAATAATAAGAAAATTTAAAATCAGGGGGGACACACACAAACACACACACGCTAAAAATGACCAGGGTAAACACAGCAGAGTGCTAATTTAGCAACATGAAGACGGGGAAGGTGGAAAAACCGAACGAGGCACGCAGGTGGGTCTGGGTTCGAGGGCGGCTTGGGGGTGGGGTCTGTACAAACACGGACCCACACATGCAGCCTGTCGCCCAGCCCACAGACCCAAGGCCAACACTGTGCCCTTTATTCTGCTGGAAGTCTGCATCCACACCGCGCTCAGGCACCATGGGGAAACTGCGCCCTGACTTCCCTGGTGCCGCTGTGCTCGGAATACTCACGGACCAGAACTAAAAATAATAACGACAGGGTCAATACGGCCTTCTGGCCAAGGAGGGTCCTGGAGGTGGTACCACTGAGCAAGGTTCTAAAGCCGGACCTGCCTGTAACTGGGTCGTGCCGAGCCTGGAGAAACGGGGATACCATGGATCAGCTGCTTGATACACACACACAGACACACACACACACAGAGCAGCACAAGCACTGGACAGGCCAATTAACCAGGCTGAGTCTGACCTGAAGCCCCGACCCATGAGTGGTGAGGCAGCTCCTGCTGAGCCAGTAGATGGGAAAGGCTTATAGTCACTATGTATGATTATAGGAGACTTTCAGCACACAGCAAGAATGCAGAGCTTAAGTGAAATCCAGGTCCTTTTAACTGAAATGGAAGTTTACAGATCCTGTCCTAGCTCAAAGTTTCTGGGATGACATGGATTATGGCTTCCTGTAAGGTACAGGACGGATTTCAAAGTTCTCCTACTTACATATAAGGCACTTAAAGGTTTAGCACCTACCTACCTAA
>JAODKN010000114.1:1838719-1849624 GCA_026774425.1 Petrocephalus zakoni
ATGACGATTCCCTCTCACCTTAAAGGGATGTCCATACACAGACCCCCCGCCCGTGGGATGCCCCTGATGATGACGATTCCCTCTCACCTTAAAGGGATGTCCATACACTGACCCCCCGCCCGTGGGATGCCCCTGATGATGACGATTCCCTCTCACCTTAAAGGGATGTCCATACACAGACCCCCCGCCCGTGGGATGCCCCTGATGATGACGATGGCCTCTCACCTTAAAGGGATGTCCATACACAGACTCCCCGCCAGATCCCGTGCCTGTGGGATCCCCCCCCTGTATGATGAAATCCGGTACCACCCTGTGGAATATGGTCCCATCATAATAACCTACAACAATAACAACACAGACTATGAGAAAATCATGTCAGCACATGCCAGAGAAGCGCTTTGTATAACCTTCCATTTGTTTGTTGATTACGGTACATACAGTGCTAACTCTTGGGATCCTCACTTAATTCAGTAAAAATAGCGCAAATGTATTGGTTTCATAACAAAAATTATTACTTTATTAGTTTACAACCAGCACTTTTAAGTGAAACATAAATCTACAAAGTTTATTGACAAGTAGTCTCATTGGGTACTTCCTTTGCAATAAAACAAAGCATTTGTGTTTAACTTTCTTCTGGGAGCCAATGGATATGACTGCAATTAATAGCAAAATGGCAAGAACAGAACTGAGTCTGTCAAAAAAACTGACAAGAAACATCTGCATGGAAAATATGCAGATATGTTAAACATAGCATGCCAACAGACATTTGTTATGAAATCAATAAATTTGTAGCATTTTAATAGAAGGGGCAGCATATGGCTCAGTAGGTTAAGCTTCTGTGCCTGTGATCAAAAGGTTGCTACTTCAAGCCTGGCCTTGGTATGTCTGTGGGCCCTTGACCCCCAGCTCCCTGGGTGCTCTAAGTGGCGGCTGCCCTTCACGGTCAAGCTTTCTTTCATGGAGAGCAAGACTGGGGGAGATGAAAAGAGAATTTCCCCACAGGAATAAATAAAACGTATCAATTGAATTAAACAAGCATCCCAAGACTTTCTGTGACTGTACACTCAATGGCCACTTTATTAGGTACAAGTTGTGCATTCAGGGAAGCCTTTATTCACATCACTGTTGTTACTGAGCTATTACTTTTTGCACCTGCGGCTTTCTGGTAAGCTTGAATCTGGTACGCCACTCTCCTCGGACCACTCACTAGCAACAGAACTCACTATTTTTTGCTCATACCATTCTCTGTAAACCCCAAAGACTGTACTGTGTGAAAATGGCAGGAGCGTGAACATTTCTGAGATGCTGGAACCACCTTGTGTGACAGCAACAACCACACCGCGTCTGAGCTACATGCTTTATTAATTCACTTGAGTCACTGTTTACAGGAGCAGGTGGGTCTAGTAAGGTGGCCAGTGAGTGCATATACCTACAAGTGAGTGCATATACTGACAACATTGGTCAGCTGTCTAGAGTGATATTTTCAATCCCAGGCAACTCTGCACATGCATTTACATGTTTGCAACTGTTTCATTATCTTGTAAATAGTCTACAGGGTTTGGAAACTACCCCCAGTGTTTTTCAAGTAGCTAATTTTAGGTTTATCATGGAATAATATACATTAACCATGAGATTTCGTGTGTGACCGTGAGACTCTGAAAGTGTGGGTGTCACGCCAGATGTGTGAGAGCTATTCAACAGTCCTACATGGCTGCCATGGAAAAGGACGGGTATCCTGACGTCTTGATCAGGCCACAAGGTTTCGGTTTTTTCTCAAATAATAGCCACTGACCTTCGTGGTTATATAATGTACCTAGAAAAGTCAACTGTCAAAATATTGTCTCGACCCCCAGGTACAAATATCATCCAGATACCATAAACAACGTGAGCATTTTCTGGGTTATAGAGATTGAGATTGAAAGTTAAGGATGAGTTACCTTCCATACAAAGCTGGACAAAATTCCTGCATGCCTTCGGGGCCTCTTTGGACCAGAGCTCCACATCTATATCACCGGCTGTCGTCTTTATCAGAACCTGCGGTTAAACAGCGTTAAAGGCTCTTAAAATTACACTACGCCGCTGCATCGCTTTCTCCGTCACCATTATGGCATTTAATAAACTTTATCAATTCATTCAGAAAATAGCGTGCTTGGCGTGTTTTAAGTTATCTGTACATTTCCCATAGAGCGCCTACCTTGCCATTTGTGGGGGGCTCCTGGATGTATATGTTACTCATATCTGCGTCGGACTGCCACTAGCTTCCTAGAAACCTACACAAAATATCTGAGAAATTTACAGATATTAATGAAACCTTTAAACTCAGTACTATGCTCCTTCACTAAAGGAATAATAAAAAAAACAGAGGCATTTGATTATAGGAATTAAACGGCCATGTTGTAGCGATGCAAAGGCGTACAATGTGGAACTATAATAGAGGGGGGATTAAAAAAGTAAAACTTTATTCATCCTGCCGAATCTACATCTACATTTATACATATCTAACATGAATTATTAACTAATATCTGATAGTTTTAATTATTTACTATTCATCATCAAATTAAATAAATGTGAATGAGTTCTTCATTTGACGTACCCCCCTCTAAAAATATACTACTTGGTTTGTCTTGTTTTCAGGGTGTTACATTTTAGGTAATCCCTGAAAACCAAGGTCGGCAAGAATCCAAATTATGAGTAACTTGGATTAAAACTTTAACCAGATATTTACGTATGTATATAAACTATCTGAAATCTACATAACAATGATTGCTAATTGAAATATTTTAAATATGTATATAATAGTATATGATGACTATCATTGCAATGATTTCGTCTATTTTTTAATTCTAAAAAAGCTTCGTTTATAGAAATCTAACAAATGAACGCATCTATAATTACAGCTAATACGGTAAATTGTACAAACTGAAGCTTGTAATGCCGTTAACGGTATTACAAAGTAAAATTAGGACGTGAATCGGCCCGATTGTCAGAATAGTTGTTTGTTTCCCATCGGTCCGTATTTACCGACGAGCTCGCAGGAAGTTTTGAATGTAAGCAGCAATTCTGTTTCGCTATGGCTGTGCCAGGTATATATATACGCGTGTATGATTTAATATTCCACAAAAGCACGGTGTTTTGAGCAGCCGCCGCATATGATAGCGATATCAAAATTCTCAGCAGTTCAACTGTTATCTAATAGCGAAGTGACAATGATATAGCAACAGTACAGTTTTAGAATTTTCTATGATGTACCAGATAACTTATTTCGGGAATACTACTCCGTTTAAGTAGTTCGCAGCTTATAGATAATAAATATTTGTTATTCTACGGTTCTGTCGATAGCATCCACGTGGCGTTCGCTTTTGAAAGCACTTGGTTGGCTAAATTAAAACGTTTGCTGTTAAACTGCATAATATGATGTTCTTAAACTGATCATATTTTAAGTGTTTTTTTCCCACGTATTTAAAAATGTTTTCTTATACAAACAAATCATACACTTGAGTGACCATCCATTCCAGTCGCTTATAGAGCACATAGCTTGTTTTATCCCTTAAGTAGATTGATCACCTCTTTTTCCGTTGTAGGACCCAATAAGGACAACGTGAGAGCGGGATGCAAGAAGTGTGGTTATCGTAAGAAATCCATTACATTCTTCGTCCTTAAATGATTACTATAATCGGGTCTTTTAAAAACGCATTAAAGGTCAAGCGTATTAATTACAACTCACTGATATCGTCGCTATAAACTCTTGTGTGTGTGTGTTGGTACTCCTTTGGGGTGTGCTGTAGCGGATTTTGCGCTCTGCTACAGGATGGCGCATAAGTAAATACGTTCCAATGACACATGCGTTTTATTGTGTTGCATTTTCAGTCGCTTTATTCTTTAACTTCATTACATTGTTATCATGCGGGCTGAGCCAGCAGAGGACATGCTAAAGTGGCACTTTTTCTTTTTTTTTTTTAGCTGGGCACTTGACATTTGAGTGTCGGAACTTTGTCAGGGTCGATCCCAGAAAAGACATCGTCCTCGACGTGAGCAGCACAAGCACCGAGGAAAGTGAAGATGAAGAGCAGAACGAAGGGACACCAGGTGGCCCCAAAACCAAGGGTACGTTAGGGTGGGGAAGTTTCTCAGTTCAACAATACTTCAGAGTGACCCCTTTTGAATTCATCTGTGTATTTTTCAATTACAATGGTGGGCATTTTGAGGAGAACACTGGCGTAAACAGGTTGGCACACTGGCTCAGTTGGCAGCTCAGGGTTGCGGGTTGGAATCCTGCATGGTCTCCCTGTGATACATGGTTTTGCTATGGGCACTCACAAGGTCCTGGCATCCTGTCCTGAGGGCATCCCTGCCCTGTGCTGCCTGGGATAGGCTCCACCCCCCCACCCCTCATGGCCCTGACTGGGATTAGTGGTTACAAGGTGGATGGATTACTGCATACAAAGAGATTCAAAGTTTGTTCTAGTTTTAAATATGTTTTCTAGCTCCTAGCAGAAAAAAACACTTTAATTGATATTGTTTAATACTACTCTGTTCACAACTACTTTCTGCATTTCTGCCAAGTAATGTAACAATGTATGCCAGTCCACATTGTCTTTTCCAGCAGCTATGACGTCATGCAGTACTGCTGAAGACGTAGCTGGTCTGGAGGGGGTTCTGGAGGTACAGAGATGTGATCCAAATTTCAAAATTTCAGGTTCCCAGGGTGAGGTGAGAAAAGTCCAGCAGAAAAAGAAATTGAAGGACAAATCTCACAAGAAGTTAAAAAAGAGGTAAAGCCGAATCTGCCGTCATCGCTTTCCGGGAAATGCTGCCAGTGGATATATGTAGATGGATCTAACACCTACGCTAGTCCCCCCCCCCCCCCCACCCTGTGTGTGTGTGTGTGTGTATAAATATAAGGTATGCTCCTTGCGTCTCCCAAGGTCTTTGTGTCCGTTCTGACCCAGCTGTATGAAGGCTCATTATGAATGTAGGCGGGGCCATTTCCTTAAATGGCAGGATGAAGGCCCCTAGATTCTGGGTACCTGTATGTGCCATAGCACAGAAAACTAACACAGTTAAAGGTTTCACTTGTCATATGTATCAAGTACTATGAAATTCTTACATGTTTGCTTCCTGCTTCTAAATACAAAAGACATTATTGAAGCACCATATCCTGATGTAGCTTTGTTTGAGTTTCTGTTGGGGTGGTGATGATCATCACTGGTGGATGACTCTTATTTATTTGGTTTTCTGGTGGCAATTAAAGTGACCGTAACGATTGACTTGCCTTTTTTGGTTTCATGCGTGTTTTTCCCCTAAATATTTTGTTTAAAAAAAATCCTGAGAGGCTTTCAGTGTGCTCAGTTGACACACACACTACTGTTGTGCTTTGACCTTGGATTGGCTATTACCAGTACCACTAAGAGCTTTTCTGAGGTGGGCTTTTAGTGCAAACAGGGCCTTACAATAACAGGGCTGACTCATCACTAGCCTGCCCCTAACGTCCATGACCTCAAGGCTTTTGTGTTCCCTTTGGTCTTCGGTCTAAATTATATATTTTTTAATGCACATTAATAGCAGCTTTTCCTGTATGTCTGCCTGTCCTAATGGTCCAGTGTTTGTTGTATTTCTTGCATTTTCCGTAGGATCATTGATATATGGAAAGATGGCACATTTAGGCATTTGCACCTTAAGATGACAATGTCCCCAACCTATTTTCCCAGTTATTTTTCCATATATAACTGGCTAAAACACCCAGCTGCAGCTGAATGATAATTATACAAATAAGTGCAGTGTAGTTGCAGTTTTTTAACTTAAATCTGAAGTCACAGCATTAAAAATTCCCTGTGGACAAACCATTTTATATACTGGTTTGGCAGTGCTTATCCTAAGAAGCCTGTCATGGCAGCTAGCTATGCCTTCCAAATCTGTGGTGTGGCCACTTTGGATTTTTATAGTTTGCACACAGTATACTTGCAAGTTTGACTTGGAAAATCCTGTATAAATCCTTTTTTGTAAAGCATCTGAGTAGGTTTGCTATTGTATGGAGGAATGTCTTTGAGCCTTCACTTGCCATAAAGAAAACCCTGTACTACAGGTGAGTTCCTGGCTCTTTGAGGGAGAGCCTCAGCGGTTCCGGTACTTTCCTGGCCTGGTGCGGTCGGACGCCGCAGCCGCCGCCGTCACTGAGCTCGTCGCCGGTTCCCGTTACAGATCTCGGTCCTCCAGCGACGAAGACGAGGAGGAGAGGAAGAAGAGAAAGAAGCACAAGTCCCACAAGAAGAAGAGCAAACGGGAGAAGAAGGACAAGCGGCAGAAGAAGAAGCAGAAGAAACGGGACGGACACTCGTCGCCGTCGGAAAGCTCCGGAGACTCCGGCGACTCCGGGGACAGCGACTGAGCCGGGCGGCGGCCAGGCGGGCGGCCGCGTCACCCCTTCGTTTTAAATTGCATACTGCTAAATCGCCGGAGAATCGTCTTTTCGGTTTCTTATGTTCGATTGAGCCGCACTGGGGGGCCTTTATTTGTTCGGTGACGCTTTCCTCCCCCCCCATATTATAGCCCTGCTGTACAGATGCTGTGAATTGCCGCGGTGCTGTACGCTTTAAAGTACAGGGCACTGCTGTATGCGAAGTGCGCCGAGCGTAGGGGGTCATCTCTCCGCCTTTGCTTAGGCGGAGTTCGTGTTAGATTTATTTTAATATTTTGTCATTCAAATGTGTAATGAAATCATTCCTTAGGGTTCGATCCTCCGACGTCACTTTTTTTTTTACATCATGACATCTATTTGAAGTTCAGTACAACGTTCCTTACTGTTGATGGTTACGAACTAAATTAAGATAAAAAATAAAGTAAGTTGTTATCGGGTGAGGTGGGTCCGTGTGCTTATTGTTGTGTGGTTATTGTTTAAGCGCCTTAGTATGCATACTGAATTTTTTTAAAGCCTGTCACGTCTCACTCAAGTTAGAGTTATAATAACAGAAAACTGTCGGAATTTAAATTGTTCACATTGAGCAGTTCTTATTTATTCTTATATTCATGCCACAGTAGATCAACTGCGATCAGATGGATTCTGGGAAATATAATTATCACAATAACAGCTTGTCATATAGTAAGATTTTATATAGTTTATTAAGGCATTGTAACATAATCTGTCACTATGTAGGTAGAGAGTAAATCAGGTGGGTTTTCCTTTGCAGAAGTTTGAGGTGTATCCATCCAGCCATCACCGCTAATCCTGGTCAGGATCATGGAATGGTAACATTACACTTACAGCTGGAATCCATCATAACATTGTTATCTTTAATGGTGCGACGGAGGTGGATTTCTCGTCTTTAAATACAATCATCCTCTTGGGGGAAGGCCTTGGGTCCTCCAAAGATGTCTGACCCTCTGCCTCATTCTTTATCAATCTTCCTTTGGAGGCTATGACCCCTAAAAGAGAGTCAATTTAGGTGAGCATGCAAGTTGCTGGCTGCATCCCAGAACAATCCAGAGACTTTACATAAATATATAAAATGAAACATTTGTGTGTTTTCATTTTCTTAAAAAGAGTATCAATGCTTTCCATACCTGTAGTGCTTTTCAGTATCAAAAGCAGATTTACAGGAATCTCTACAGTTGAATGGTGAGCGTGACAGGAATATGGGTTTGTTGCGTGGCCAAGTTCAAATTTGGGAACTACTGAAAAGCATAAATGTGATGTGAGTGCATTTTAATTAAGGGGTCTTGGCTTGTTTGTATTGACAGTAATCTTTCTTTGTTGTGAACCGTTCTATATTTACATTTATTAGATGCCTTTGTCCAAAGAAACATAAATCTTGTGAAAGCTTGGGGTCAGAGAGCAGCTGGGGTTAACAGCCTGGCTCAAGGGCCCAGTGTTGGTATGATTACGCCACTGACCATGGGATTCAAACCAACAACCTTCAAGACCTAGGGCCAGGTCCCTAACCTGCTGAAGTATACACCGTTGTATAGCCTGACGGACAGAAAAAAGTGCTCACCTAGCCTCCCAGAGCTTTCCACGTGGCACGACTTCAGCCCTGAGTGCGATGGGCGGGGCTTAGTGTGAAGGAAGAGGAAACAGAGCCTACAGACGCTGAGGATGAAAGCCAAGAGGACCAGCGCGGCCATGCCCAGCGCCACAAGCGCCCCGACGCTGGAACGGAAGCATGAGGCCGCGGGGTGGGCGTCAAGGATTTAGCACGATCTCTGATCTCTGCCTTATTTTAGGCCTGACATAAAAGTCATTGTGAAGATAAAAGCAATAATGATTGCTCATTAATCACAATAATACCTGGCACAGTTAAGTATTCTTTAATGACAAATGAAGTCCTTAACAACATATAGTGACACCCAAACAGGTTAATCAATGATTTCATATTAAACAGGTTTCAAATCTGTCACGACTGTAAGTGCTGTGACTTTGCATGATTTGCATGCTGAATATATTTTTCATGTTTACTCACTATTGTTAAGAGTGTTCGATTAGGTATTCCTTAACGTCACTCCATACAAAATGGGAGTATAACTCAGAATGCGTTGTACATGCAACATTTGTACCTAAAACCAACAAATTTGACCAGTCAGATCATAAGACTGAATTACCAAATGATTATAATATAAATTGTTCCTAGTCTTCCATAGTTTATGGTCACTCGCACATTCTAAGAGGCATGATGAGTTTAAGAGTTCATATTGCATTCGTCTAATTTGTGTCATTTTGACGTTTGGTCTTTACTGATTTTCACCCACTTTCACGATCTCGACAGGAAACATAAACTTGCTCCCCAAATGGTCCCTTCCAAACAATTCTTATTTTGGCGCTCGTACAAGAGGATCTAAAAGACCTTTTCAGACAGACATTAGAACGCAGAGATATTGAAATGAAAGACCTGTATCCGTCCATTATTACCTAATTACCTTCTGAAAACGGCATCAGAATAATTCACTCAGTCATCTTTGACCTTGTGGAAAAACACTCTGTTGTGAAAGTTCAGTCCTTCTGCAAAAATACACGAGCGCCTTTAACACCAAATGCTGAAACAAAAAGCCCAGCAGAAGCCAGTAAAAGTGAGGAATATAATGACATTTCATCACATCCCATGCCTGACCACCTTGCTTTCTTACCAGCGTAATTTTCCTCCTCTCTATAGCCCTCTCTCTCTTTTTTTAAAACCTTTTAAGCAAAGTGCACAATACAAATGTGCAGGGTGCTTCTCACCTCAGGCTCCACATGTAGGCGTACTTGTAGGGGAAGTAGCTTCCAGGCTCACTGCAGCAGTACTTCATGTCCTCGAACCCGCAGCAGTAGACGAGCTCGAGTCTCTCGGGGTCGGCCGGGCAGGAGAAGCGCTCCACGAAGCCGTCGTCCACGCTGTAGTAGCCCTCGCAGACATCCTGAGGCTCGGCCATCGTGGCAGAGGGACGGGGTTCGGGGGGGGGCGTGAGGGAGGAAGCTGGCAGGGGTCTGGCAGGGGGCTGAAGCTTCATGTACCGGGAGATGCACTGTGCTGACTGAGGTGGGGGGTGCGGAGGGCTCTGTCACAGGGGAGGTGGGACCTGCTCTTAGTGAATCTTCCGAAAGTGTTTCTATTAATAGCGCTTGTTTCTAGAGTAATAACTAAATTACGTGTTAAGAAGGAAAAATGTCGTATCGAGCAGTACAAAGTCACACGGCAGAGCCTATGTGGGCATTTCATAGATTATTCATATGCAGGGGTGCTGCTAGAGATTGTGGGCCCCATGAAAGCATATCATATTGGGCCCCCAACTCAGACCAATCCAATTATGTTATATTTTTAGGGCCCTTGAAATCGTACTGACCTTCATGACGCCCCTTCTCATGTGCCTGGTGGGAGGAAAACATCAGTTTGCACTGAAAAGAAGCAGCTTCCCCATATATTCATCTTCTGCCCAGGTATCCTGGCCAGGGTTCTAGAGAGGATAGAGCCCATGTCCCCGCATGTCCCCCCATGTCCCCGCATGTCCTCCCATGTCCCCGCATGTCCTCCCATGTCCCCACTGCACGCCATTCCTGCCACCGTCCAAAAACATGCTGCTGCTAATAGGAGTCACCAAATTGCCTGTAGGTGTGCATGTGTGAGTGTGCCCTGCGATGGGTTGGCACCCTGTCCTGGGCTGTTCCCTGCTTTGTGCCCAGAGAATGGTTGGACAAGCAATAAACTGAACTGATGGTTCATTACAGCCTTATAAAATGCTTACTGATTTTACATTTAATTTTGGAATGTAATAATGGTACATTTTATATGAAGCATTTTCAAAATGTTAGTTTAGGAGTGAATCATTGCACAATACCATAACTGGCACATGCCCATACCTATGATTAAAGGGGGCAGAGTGTGGCTCACTGGGTTAAGCTCCATGCCTGTGATCAGAAGGTGACTGATTCGAGCCCAGCCGTGACACATCTGTGGGCCCTTGAGCAAGGCCCTTAACCCCCAGCTGCCTGGGCTGCTCTTGTGGCTGCCCTTCACAGTCAAGCTCGCTCTCATGGTGATTTGCCCCACAGGGATAAATAAAGTATCAAAACACAAGAAGCATGATATGTCTGTGCTAAAACGCCCACTTGTGTAATTAACAGATTATTAAGTTTTCAAGAGGGAGCTTCTTATATTTTACAGGGGGTGTGCTGAAAGTGAGCCAAACAGTATGGCTGGGCAGATCAATCCAAATATCAATAGTATCGATACCAGCGTTGGTATTGGTATCAGATCGATATTAGCGTGATGGAATCGATACTGTTCCAATTTCTCTCCTCTACGCTCCCAAAAGTAGCAGAGAGAATTAGAGTAGTTTGTGCTCAAAACTGCAGCCACTATGAAGGACTATTCTGTCAGCATACAGGACTATACTGAGTATGTGACTGGGTACATCAGCACTTGTGTTGACAATATCGTG
>JAODKN010000114.1:1900867-1913192 GCA_026774425.1 Petrocephalus zakoni
GTTAATGGTTAATTAATGCATTTACTAAGCAGGTATTACTGCATTATTTGTGGCCCCTCAAGTAAAGTGTTACCGAAGCTTTTATAGAGAAGGCGATGGCTCCCGCATGCAGAAGCCTGTGTCCCGTACGACAGACGGATTCCACGCGGCACTGAAGCCGGCAGGCGAGCAGGAGCTGCGCGACATCCTGGAGCTCAAGCGGCAGGAGTGCGAGGCGGCAGGCCGCACCTTCGACGGGCAGATCCACGCCTGGGACATGGCCTACTACATGAACCAGGTGGAGCAGGTCAAGTTCGCCGTGGACAAGGACAAGCTGATCGAGTACTTCCCTTTGGAGGGGGTGACACAGGGACTCCTGGGCATCTACCAGGACCTGCTGGGCCTGACGTTTCGGCAGGTGCCCGACACCCGCGTGTGGCACGACGCTGTCAGCCTCTACTCCGTGCTGGACACTGCGTCGGGGGAGGAGATGGGCCAGTTCTACATGGACCTGCATCCCAGGTACTGTGCAGCGAAACGAAAGCCTTTGATGTTGCTCCTTATAATCCTATAATGCGTGTGAAAGTAAACTCGCATAATATGTGGGAACACCGACTACACGCATTGACTGTCTGTAACTGGAGGCAGTGGGCTGAATGGGACGCTCTTTGATGTTATCCCATTGCGGTTCCTACAGTTGGTGTGAGAGCAAAATGATTACATATAGGAAGGAGGCTCCTGTTATTATTTCGGGGGGAATATTTAATATTGCAGTAATGAATAATGTTCCATGCCGAAATGTGAGCTTGCATAAGTAAAGTATACGCATGACCTTTGCGTTGGCCTGCTGCGTGCTCTGCGCCCCAGGCCACCCCCCCCACCCCCACGGTAACCCTGTACCGGATAATCCCTTGGAGGATGGCCAGATGGCCGTGACCTTTAAGAGAAAAGTGATTCATGACACGTCAGGTTGACACGCACGGCGACGGGCCGGACTGGGCCGGGTTCAGACCGCCACCCGCGGCGCTCTCTTTCAGGGAGGGGAAGTACGGGCACGCGGCCTGCTTCGGACTTCAGCCGGGCGCTCTGGGGCCCGATGGATGGCGCAGGCTGCCGGTGGCGGCCATGGTGGCCAACTTCACCAAGCCCACGGCCAGCTGGCCATCGCTGCTGCAGCACCACGAGGTGGAGACCTTCTTCCATGAGTTTGGCCACGTCATGCACGAGATCTGCTCCAGGGTACACCGTTCCGGCACTCTCCTCAGATACGCTCAGCGCTGCATTCTCAGTTACAGAGCTACTGATGCCAACGCTGAACGATTCCATCTTCCTGTAATTCAGGACCCCGGGCACTCCAGCCCAAAACTCATCACCCCACTGCAGTCTGATAGGAGGCTTAACAGTAACAGATCTCTAACTACCAGGTTCAAGAACAGCTTAAGTCCTCAAGTCATTCGAATTTCCAACATCCGCATTTCCCTTAACAGTTATATCCCCAGCACATGCCCATTGTAGATCTGTTACTGCACTTCATCAGCCACTAACTACATATTTGCAGCCTGAATGGTTATCCAACTTATGTTACTTTGAAAGGGATGGAAGAAGACAGTAACAATAAAAACTTGCTCACTCGATCTCCTCAGACAGAGTATGCGGAGTTCAGCGGGACACTTGTCGAGACAGACTTTGTGGAGGTGCCCTCCCAGATGCTGGAGAACTGGGTGTGGGAGAAGGAACCCCTGCAGAGAATGTCGCGACACTACAAGGACGGCAGCCCCATCCCAGACGACCTGCTCGACAAACTCATCGCCTCCCGCGTGGCCAACACGGGTTGGCTTCCTTTACCCGATCGATAGCAGATCAGAGAAGGAACTTCATCTTCTGAGTGCAAAGAACGCTGCAGCTACCGGCCGCTGAAGTGTCTTCATTGGCATTTTAATTGTCAGAATTGCATTGATCTGGAAGGTTTATTTGGCGAGTGACCTTTATCCCACGATCTCGTTTAGGGCTCATGAATCTGCGTCAGGTGGTCCTCAGCAAAGTGGACCAGGCTTTCCACACCAAGTCTAGTGCTGACACAGCAGAAGAATTTGCCAGGCACTGCAGGGACATCCTGGGGATCCCAGCAACTCCAGGTACATCTGAGCAGAAGATGTTCACTAAAGACCGGTATAAGCATGTGATGGCAATGAGGACCTTCTCGTTCCAGGCACCAACATGACCGCCAGCTTTAGTCATCTGGCTGGGGGCTACGATGGACAGTACTATAGCTACCTATGGAGTGAGGTCTTCTCCATGGACATCTTCTTCAGCCGCTTCAAGAAGGACGGAGTCATGAATCCAAAGGTACATCCTACCAGGGATTCGATACAGCATCACCGCAACCATCATACGAGCCCATGTTTGACCGCTGATGGCCTGTACGTTTTCAGGTAGGGATGGAATACAGGAAGGTGATCCTGGCAGCTGGAGGCTCAGTTGACGGTGCCGACATGCTGAAGGCTTTCCTGGGCCGTGAGCCGAGTCAGGAAGCCTTCTTCCAGTGCAAGGGTGTGCCCCAGCTGGGGGGATCAGGCTGAACTGTCCACGTAGTACTCATGATGCCCTGTGGCCGACATGACAAGTGTGACTGCACTGCTGCCAGGCTTACGGCTGTGCTCTGCAGCATCAAATTATGCTAAACTTACAACATATCATTGTTATTATGGATATCATTAACATATCATTAAAATACACACCACCCCTTGTCAGTTATGGCTCATGCATTAGCAGTAACTGCTTATTACTCAGGCATTGTGGGAGGTTATACTCATACGGACACTCAGGAACATACGGCTGAACACCAGGAGCCACACTGCTGCTGTATAAGTCACATATTTCATTAATGGAGAGGGAAGCCTCTCACCAGTAGGACTGAGGGTTCGAATCCCCTCTGTTCTGTGAGTTTGTGGAGTTTGTCCTGCCGTTCTTGCCTGGGTCTCTTCCTGCAGCCCAGAGATATACATTTCGGCTAGATGGCATCTCTAAATTGCCCATAGTGTGTGAAAGTGTGTGTGGGTATATACATGCCCCTGTAATGAACTGGCATCCCATCCAGGGTGTGCCCTGCTCTTGTGCTCTGTGCCACGTGCGAGCCAGACCTTCTAAGACCTTGACCAGGGTGAGCAGTTAGAAAATGCATGGATATAAGTACAGAGATGAATCCTACCTAAATGTGCAGTATATAGGCTTTTTGAGGTTTTGAGGTCTGTACCCACAACTTAGCTAACCATTCAGGTTTGTGGGGTGGTGGTGGTGGCTGAACCACCCCCCACCCACGGCTCCGGCCCTAAATCACATGCTGCCTGAAAATACCTCAAATTCATGCCGTCACTGCAGCCAGTGACAGACAGTTATTTAAGGGCCGAAAGTGCTTCCTGTACTGTTACTAGAATCATTTGTTTTTATTTATTTTTTTGTATTTTTTTTTTATTTGATTGACATTTCCCAAACTAAATATATAATCAACATCCTTTTATTAGTAAATATCTACACAATACAATATATATGCATGTATGTAAGCCTAAATTTTGAGTTTTCCATTTGGTAAATGTGTGTTCCGCACGATTTTCCCTGTCACTTATCCACCAGGGGGAGACACACGCCCATGAAGTAGGGAAGGCTTTTGAAGCTACCATTGATTAAAAAAATAAAATATTGGAATTAGATTTTTAAATTTTCGTCCCGAATAAGATTGAGCTATGCACTATCCAGCCGAGAGTAGGCGTTCTTTTTTCAGATAAATGTGAAATGTGTTTATTTCACGTCAGCGCTCATACAAGTTTTAAAAGTTGCCACTTCTTTGCAAATAAAAACTATTAAATGCAGTTGTGTTGATTCTACATAATATTCTATGCTATACATGACTGTTACAAACAGACGATTCTGGAAGACGGTATTATCCAGTAAACTGTATATAGCTGGGTCTGATTATCTAGAAATCCAGGACGTTTAACTATATCCATTCATGCTAAATACTAATTTTTAGCTTACACACAATCAGCGTAGTTTTAGAGACAGACGCAAGTTTTGCTCCAGGCAAAGTACTGCACGTGTGCCCGATGGTGCTCGGTGCGGGCTCTGGGCTCCTGTGACCCTGAGCTGGGTAAGCGTTTGGAAGAGGGATGGATGAGCGCACTTGAAACCATACAAATAATATATACAAAGGCCATCCTGCATAAATACCATGCACAATAGGAACGAATTGTGTAAATTCAACGGAGGACAAAATGGCTGTCATAAGCATCAGATAAGTGTGGTGTGAGAGGGAGTGAAGGTTTTATTTGGAGACCAGGGTATCAAAAGTACAAGTCATCATGGCTAAATCATTCATGGGCCTACAACAGTGCAATGACTGAGAGGTCGCCGGAAGATGCTTCCGTCAGTTCTGTGTACACACCGGGTCAGGTCGCAATCGGCTGATGTGCCCTTTTCCTGGAAGAAACTCATACGCCCGGGGAATCACCGCACTGACCAAAATCCTGGTCGGTGAAACGCGGGCTGCGGGCGAAATGCTGTGAGCCACAATGTGCGTTGATTTCAGCTTCGCTTATCATTTCGCTAAACAGCGGTAATAAAGGTCACCCGGAAAGAAATTTAAAGGCATTTTTCCAACCTCATTCTCTGTCTCAACGCACATAATTTCATTTCTTGGTCAGCGATGGTGCGGAGGATTTTAAGGTGCCTGACAGTTCCTGCTTCACTTCCGTTTCGGTAACGTAGCTCCAGACAGGACGGGAAATACTGAATGATAATTTATAATAAACACGGCAATAAATATATTCCGTCAGGGACACTGAGTTGATAGGGGCAGCAACAGCACTACTGCTCATGTGTCGGCATAGTAGGTATACGCTGCTATCCTATGCTAAACACACATTGCTCACTGGCGAGACACATGCATCATCCATTAATGCATTAAATAATATTTTTTTTAAAAATCGAAACCTTCAGTACGTTTATTTCGTTAACTGCATGTAAATACGACTTCTGTAAATTATTTTTGCGTGAATTTAAGATTGTATGTGTATGTTTGTATGTGTAGGTTTCGATCATTTCTAACATCTTACCTGCAAGACATCCTAAGTTCAATTGTTCCTGTGTTTCACGCCTAAGTACTCATACACAAAAAAAAAACAACCAAACTTGATACTGTAGTATGTCCCGCCCTCCTCCACAATGAATGAGCACTACGGCTTGAGTTACAACAAACACGCCGTTTTCATTGGCCGATAATCCACGCCATTCACGTTAAGCCCCGCCTGCGCTCTCTGATTGACGCCAATGCCCGCCAATCAGGAGCGAGCAGCCGCTTGGCACTGGCTGTGGCGAGCCTAGTGATTTCGCTTCTGACTTGGACTTGGGCTTACCGAGCGTCACTCTGCTGTCTCTTCGCCGGACCCGTCCTCCCCGTCTTTTGGCGTCAATTTCTCTTTTAAATGTCTTACCCACACCTCCTTTTCCCCTCTTATCAGTGAGGCGAAGGAGACGCTGTCCGTACGGAACACATTTGGGTGCGGCGTCCTCTCAAGGAAAGAAAAAGCATTTTTTTCGTTGAGCCAGCGGTGGACATTTTTTCCTCGCCTTTTGTATTCCGCCGCCCGTCGCGGGACATTTTTTTTTTTTGCTTTTAATTTATTTGTGGGTTTTTCGGTCTTCGCTCCTTCCTCCCCCCCTCCTCCGGGCTCATTCGTTCGTTTCTTTTCCGCGCTCGCCGACGGTCCTCCCCGCGTCGAGCTGTTGCAGGAAGTTACTTACGAGCGTCAACGAAACTTGGACATAAACAAGTTTGGGAGCGGGGCTGCGCCCGGCGGAAGAGCGCGTCCCCCGGCCGGCCCGCGGCGCCCCATGGCCGGCTACCTGCGCGCGGACGCCCGTCGCGCGCTCTGAGCGCCCGCGCCCCCCGCGCGATCACCGCCCCCCCTCCGCGGCGCTTTCTGTGGATGTAAAACCTTCCCCCCAATTTGGTGATTATTTTCAATGAGACGAGGCGCCGGAGACCCCGACGTCTAAGGTAAGCGGAGGCGTGCGCCGGGGCTGCGATCGGGGGGGAGGGTGCTGCTGGCGGCGGCGTCTATGGGCGACGGGACCCGGCTTGGGAAAAGTCACACCGCGGTAAGCGCGGCCGTAACTTGGCGGCCCGTCGCTGCGCTTCGCCGCATTCCGTCGTGTGAGACGGCGGTCGGTGTACGCCGGGATCCCGGGGAAGGGGGGCGGTCTGCCAGCGGCACCGGCGCGGCGATCGCCCTTTGTCCGGCTCCCCTGATGATGGAGTCGGACCGGAGACGATCCGTCTCCGCCGGCCCCCGCGGTCGGCCGCACGTTGCCGGGCGCCTGTCGCCCGCTGACGGCCCTCTGCGAGAAAAATGGCAGCTGGAGTGTGGCCGGGTTCGGGGTGCGAGCGGGTTCGGGCTCGGCGCCTTCCTCCCTCTCACGGGCGCACATTCCGCGTCCTTATGGCCGCGGACCAAATGCCGGTGCAGGTTGTTTTATTTTATTATTTATTATTATTATGTTGCCGGTATCGAGGCGTTCAGTATGTGCTGGGGGGCAGCGCGTAGCTGTGTAATACAGCCCCAGCTAGCTGGTGTCTCTCGCTGATAGACTGTGAAATGATTGCATGGAGTCGCACGGCTGTCAGCCGGCGTCTGGTGTTCCGGGTGCGGGATGCCTGCGAAGGTGTGAACTGTGACAGATTAAGGCAAATTCCAGATTATTCGACATAATAAGCTTAGTATCTCTGGCACATGGGTGCTTTGATCCCATATCGACCGAAAGCTGTTCGCCGCTGATCTTGGGACTTTGCGCGCTGGTGGGGATCAGTGCGGAGCAAGCCGTGCCTAAGCGAGGATTCACACGCGGAAATGTGTGTCTGAGTGTGTCATCTGCTCTAACGATTAGTTAAACGATCCGTATAGATTATATAGTATCGTTTTCGGATGTTTGACATAAGGTTATGGGAAGAGGATCTGTTCGTCTTGTCGGCGTTTATTGATCGCCAGTGAAGCGGTATCGAAGTTTACGGGGCCGTAATTTGCTCTTCCTCATTCATGGTTGTGTTTTTTTTGGACGAAAGGTATCTGCTACTTTTGATTTGTGGCGGAGGATCACAGCGACTCGTCCGAGCTGGCGATAAACCGCGATAATAGGATAAAGTTGTTGACGGGGATTAAAGGCCCTTCTTGGACCGGTCTTTTTAATGGATCCTCCACCCCAGGCTTTGCACACTAACACACTGGGCCACATTGGAGCGAAAACCGCAGTCTCGACCCGGAATTTTGGCCGATGCTTAAAGCCGGCCAATACCGATGCTGCTAGTCACCAGATGTGTCACGTTAGTGTGGCTATTTTCTCTAATCAGTGGGGTAATGTTAATGGGTTTTTGTTTTCCTTGTTACGCAGGATTACATGACCATCAAAGATGGAAGCTTTTCACCTGCCTCATCGGCATTATATTGGGGAAAAATAGTGATCAGTTAACAGTTCAGGATCCTCCTGTCTATGAGTTGTATGTGAGCACCTACAAAATGATCGGTATAGTGCCAACCTAACCTGTTTTTGGTCAAAATAATGCTTGTGTAAGTTAAAGATCGATGCGGTATTTGTTCACTTGAATTCTTTAAGGATTACATCTGAAAGTTAGTAATGCTTGAAATTAAGGTTAGGCACAATAAGCCTTGAATTAAGTCTTTTGTGGATTGATATATCGTGTTTCCACCCAGCCTTTGGCTTATTTTGGGTGTGTATAAACCAATTCTGAAGTTCAGGGTGGATGAATCAGGAAAACTTTTGAGGCCCCACAATTTGTTAGACCCACTGGTAGGTTTTATTTAAGATCTGCAAATGGGACTTGTCCGAGTGAGTTGTCCAAACAAACTCAGTGGAATTTCTTTGTTGGGTTTTAAATTTTGCCTCTAGATATAGTTACATTTGAGTCATCATGCAACACATTATGTAGTATTTTATTCTCGGTCATACAGTCAAAAATGCTTTCTTATTTAACCCTGTTCATTCTTCTGTTACTATTTATGTAATGAAAGACCTAAGTAGTTTCTAAGTTAAGTATAATTAAGGTTATCACCTCTGTGCTTTACATTATGGCTTCTTTGTTGGCACCAGGTGGCACGAGAGCTTGTTCAATTAAGCACTTTAAACCACTTAACAAAAACCTATCAAAATAAGCTTCAAGGAATCGCTCTGTGAATATTTGTTGTCTTCTAGTGGTCAGTCCTGGGGAGTGTTTTACAAATCGGGATTTGTTCATTAGCCAGATAACCCAAATATTAGGATTGTCCAATAGGAATGTCATTTACCTCTCTTCCTGTTGGGCAGTTTTCATGTTTGCCTATCTGGCTAACTGGGAAATCCTGATTTGTGGAATACCCACCTGATCTGGAAATGGTACAGATAAGCTCACATTTACAGCCTGGGTTTTGGCAAAGTGACACGAAAAGCCCGTGCTGCTTCAGAGTTAACATTGTATTGCACCTTCCATTTGAGGTATGATGTCATTTGATTGTTGCTAAGTGTGAGCGTTGTGTTTGTATGTTTAGAAACACGGAGGTGTTCAGAAGTCTTACCCATGTTCCCACAAAGGCAAGTGGTTTTGGATTATGTAAATGGGGCCTACGACTACTTTTTGAGTTCTTCTGCTACTGGGGCTCATCTAGCCCAATTTCTTGCGTATTGGGGGGGAAAATGTGGTTTTTTTTTATTCAAAGAGACCATTTATGCACAGTTTTTTTTTTCAACTTACTGGCTCAGACATTGTAGTTATAAATAATAATGAAGATGGCTCAATTAGCCCTTCTTTCCCTGTGGTGTCAAACAGCTGTGTTGACACAAATCATTTTAACCTGCAAATGGGAAGCCGTCCACCCAATACTCTGTTAGTGGGGATTTGACAATAGAAGTTCTGAAAAGCCAGTGGGGTTCTGAAACATTTAGTGTGATTTGAAAGGATGACACGGTAGTTTACTTACCTTGCTAGCGTTTTGTGAGTAACACATTTTCTTTGGCTATTTGAATCGTATTAACCTAATGCCAGCCGAAAAGATAATTAGAATTAATCATTTTGACGTGTTTGTATAGTTTATTTGATAAAAAGGGTATCTGTTGTACACACTGGAACATAAGGTAAACTGTACACATCTGGAACACCTGTCTTGATTGACATGATAATAGTCTATTCATTTAGTCTTTGGGGATTGTGATAAGATGTCGACAATGATGATTCATCTCTCATTCTTGCCACCAATCAATTGAATTGCATTTGTGGTTTGACCTCAGACACAGGCGCTTCTCTTGACAGTTCTAATGCACCAGCACGTCGGGCTGTAATCAGTTCATCCAGTCAAGGTTCTGTATGGGTTAGATGTGTGCAAAAAGCTGTTTTCAGCAAGGCTGATTAATTGAAATTGTGTACCTAGGGGGTAACTGTAGCAAGCAGAATCACCAGTTAGTCTGAGTCAGGTGGCAGTAACTAGTTGATCTTAAACCCCCAACTTATTAAGCTTCAGTCATCAGTTTGTGTTATGAGCTTACAAAATCTTGTTCACTCACTTAATCACTGGACAAATATAAATGCTGGAGCTGAACCTGTTGTCATGTTACAGAGGCACTGACATGAAATTCCGCTAAAAAGCAGGTTTGCAAAGACCACTTTTTGTTGTCATGTATCAATAATCCTGTTGTGCTTGACCTTCATAGAGCTTTATATCCTATGCAAGTCCAGTTATCAGCATGACCAAGGATACAAGAAAACAGATATTCGATTGTTATTTTCAATTAATTCTTATACAGGACCTGTTTTGCAGGAAGCACTTACTTCCTTTGTGACTTCCCCCTTGTAGTGTCATGGTGGCCAAGGTAACCTCCGCCTTCTTCAGGTCTCCGACAGTTTAGGGCATGGGCTGGCCGTTGCATAATGGATTACATTTTTAATGCGAAGGGCAAATATGTGGAAATGGGAATGAAGTGCTCTTGCAGTATACTTCCCTGACACGAGCTGCACACAGTAAAGACGTGGTGATTTATAGCAAGTAACCCCCTTTAAAAAAAGTCTTCTGCTGGAACGAAAATTGCAAATACATTAGCCTAAACCCAGCCTGAAGCTGAGGAATGTTTCCATAAAATGTTAGAGAGCATGCACCATATGGACAAAAGTATTGGGACACACCTCATAATCATTGAATTCAGGTGTTTCGTTCAGACCCACAGCCACAGGTATATAACATCAAGCATGTAGCCATGCAGTCAGGTTTATAAACATTTTCAAGAATGAGTCATCATGAAGAGCTCAGTGGATTCAAGATTCACACTTCTCTTTCTGGCAGTTTGATGGACGAGTCTGGGTTTGGCGGATGCCAGGAGAATGTTGCCTGCCTGATTGCATTGTTCCAACTATGAAGTTTGGTGGATGAGGGATAATGGTATGGGGCTGTTTATCAGGGGTTGGGCTTAGCTTCTTAGTTCCAGTGAAGGGAACTCTTAATGCTTCAGGATAGACAAAGACATTTTGGACAATTCTGTGCCTCCAACGTTGTGGGAACAGTTTGGGGAAGACCTTTTTCTCTTCCAGTACAACTGCCCCAGTGCACAAAGCAAGGTCCGTGAAGACATGGTTAGGTGAGTTTGGTATGGAAGAACTCGACTGGCCCACACGGAGCCCTGACCTCAGTTCCATCACCTTTGGGATAAACTAGATTGCAAGCCAGGCCTTCACGTCCAACTTCAGTGCCTGACCACACCAATGCACTCCTGGATTAATAGGGAAAAATTCCCACAGACACATTCCAAAATCTTTTGTGGAAAGCCATCCTAGAAGAGTGGCAGCTGTTGTAGCTACAAAGGAGGTGGGGGACCATCTCCATATTGATGTCTTTGGATTTATAATGGGAAGTCATGAACGTTCCTGTAAGTGTTATTGTCAGGTGTCCCAATAGTGATGCTTCTGTTCTGTTTTTGCCTGCCGTTTTTAGGGTTACAGCAATGGAATTGAAATTGTGGACCCAATACTTTGGCATGCAGAAATGTGCTGTGCGATGAAGCACGTCTGTGATAAATAGCCTCTTCTGTTCCTGTATGTAGTGCAGAGGTGCATCACATGACTGAGCCACAAAAAGTTTGCACAGTAGAATGTACTTCGCGCTAAGTCAGCTGAGTAACTCGTCAGGTATCTCAAATGAGTTTTGTGTCCCCAGGAAAAGATGTTAAAGCCAGCAGTTCTTTCTCAAACAACTGACTCACACTCTGATTTCTACCCTGTGACATGCTTGCAGGTATTAAAATAACAGCTGCTTATACATTTTGCTTATTTCATGTGGAGTTCCAATATGGTTTCATTTTGGGCTACTTTTCATCATAATGGCTGTTGTCATCACAGAAAATATGTAGTAGAAATCTGACATTTGCAGCCAGTTGGTCTTTGTAAAAATTGGGTCAGCAATGCCCAATAGCTGTGTTTATTGTATATGCTGTTTGATCTGCACACCGTAGGTTTAGTTGTTTTTTGCTATGAGGAGTTGTACAGAATGGAGATTATTTTAAAAATTCATTTGGACAATTCCATGGCGTACAGTGGAATGAACGAAAGTTCAGCTGTTTTCTTGTTTCAAAGAAGTGTTTTGCAGGAGGGGAAACTGTCTGCACGAACAGGAAGCAAGCCCTCAAGTGTGGTTTCAAGCGCTCTGCATATAGAATGTACCTGCCCTCTGTGCTCTTCCATGTCATGAAGCCTAAGGTCCCCACATCACGCCAAGGTGGCGTTCACATTCCTCTCTTGGTTCGTCAAGTGGCCAAACCGCCTGCATTGTGGGATAGGGCGTGCACTAACTATGGAATGCTAAACGGTCATTGGGCGAGATGCCAATTTTGCCCTTCAGACTTGTGCTGGGGGGTGATTTAAATAAATGTTTCTTACATCTCTCTAGCTGCTATTCGAAGTTGCGAGTCTCGTTCCCACAGAAGATCACCGCTTGCTTTACTGTGCGTGCAGGCATTACATGAGTTGATGTGACGATTAGTACATCGCCCTGTCTCCTCTGAGGCCCCTGACCCCAGAACATGCCCCTTACGGCATTTGTGCCACGCCCATGCACAGTGTGCAGTGCCTCAGGGTAGTGTTTTTCCTTAATTATCTCTCCCCTGGTGGGTCCAGAACATGGCATTTCTATTCCCAGTTCTTGGGGCTGAGTAATCGTGCGTTCCATTGTCCTCGGAGGTCGGAGCACAAAAACTCAGGGAAAACCGAGTCGGATGCATTCCACTTGCCGAACTCGGATCCAAGATGGAAGCCTCCAAGAAAGTG
>JAODKN010000114.1:1931357-1951916 GCA_026774425.1 Petrocephalus zakoni
AGTTAAGTTCTCCCCAAGCGAGCTTGATGGGCCGAATGGCCTCCTCTCGTTTGTATAGTTCTTATGTTCTTATGTAACAAATCACTGCAGCGTATATTGTGTAAATGTTTACCGGGTGGGGCAGTAACGGCTCCCTAACACATTCCTCTGGACGCATCTCGCCGACGTTACTGCCGCTATCCCACGGCGTCACATGGGTCTGTTTGCCGACGCCATGGGCACTTAAGCACAAAGGTCTCTCATAGCTGAGCTGCAGGCTGCTGGTGATTATTAATAACTATACACTTAGTGTTAGAGTTTCAATGCAGTTTTCCATGCAACCTGTAAATGCTTTTAGAGGTTTTTAGAGGCAAGAAGTGGTGCTCGGATTTGGTGGGGCCTCGGCTGGGCCTGCGTGAGGGGGGTGCCATATTTATATATAGTGTCATATAGCTTTTAGCAAAGTGGAAGTGAACTCAGATTTGAGGTCTTTCTGTCGCTGTTCTTGGTCATGGACCATATAAGACTTTCCGGTCATTTCAAAATATGCAGCTGTATAGTGGAGCGACAGATGGCTTCGCACAGGACATGAGGAGTGAGATGAGTGGATGAGTAAGATGAGATATAGTGCCGCTTTTGACTAGGGCTGTTGGTTAAGAAATGTGCATGTGACCAGCTCGCAGTGACAGCAGCAGGTCTATGAAATACAGTGTAAGTGCTGCAGAAAGTGACCAGTGCAGATGGTTATGAATTCAAGCTGTTCAGTGGAGTCCTAGATGGGCAGGGTGAGGTGGAAGTGTAGCGTACTGAGGAGTCTACTGGCATGAGCCAAGAAGCTGTTGTGGAATTCCTAACGAATGCGCTTCAGGATACACACCTATTCTCACACTTGGCAGAATGTCAAAGTCGTAATTTGGGCTCTCTTCCAGTTTTTCAAATTAAAAGTTATGGCACTCGTCTCATTGTTCACTGGATCCGCTCCCCTGTTGGGGCGGGTGGCAGGTGACTGAAGCCTGTTGGTTGCCAGCTGGATCATGCCTTGACGGCCCGGCACCCCTCTCGCGTGTACCTACGCATCTCCCCCGACACGGAATTTGAGCAGCCGTTGGCGGCACCCAAGCAGTGCGGTGGGACTCCTCTGCCGTGCAGCACTTCTCAGCAAGTTATGATTTGTCTGGCTTTCTTTGCCTTGAAAGGAAATTGCAGCTTGTCAAAGAACCCGGTGGCTGCTCTAAGGTTGTACTGATACTCCTCTCCTGTAAGGTGATTTCAGTTCTTACCACCTTATGCAGTGACTCTTTAAGGTGGTCTATTTAAATATTTAAAAAGTGCTAGCCTTACACGTTGTTCCCCCCCCTGGGCAAAGCTTTGCTTAATAGTAATCATCTGAAAGTGGAGAATATCCCTGTAATTGAACGAGCCTCCCCCGTCACGTGATGCCCGGACCACATGGGTACGTGGCTTCCGGCCAGGCCGTCATTAATAAGTCATCTTGTCATATGACACCTCAGCCCTGTAACCAGATATGAATCACTCCCTGATTCATGTGGGGTCACTTGGGTGGCACCCCCCCCTCCACGGTGATCATGTAGCAAAATTGGAGTGACGTGTTTCTCCTGCGCAAGTTAACCATGCCTGCCCACATTATGAGCCGGGAAATGTGGACATCGCAATGTTCAAAAACAATGGCGCTCGGTTTCGTAATGGCTGTGAAATGTGCGCTCGTGTTGCGTTTTAATACTCTCGTTCTTGCTCAGACTTGGCAGCAAGGAATCTGTGGGGAGGCCAAGTGCACTGGATTCCCAAAATGTTAAATTAACCCCGCCTGGCTGAGTCATTGTTTGGGAATGAACTGGAGTGTGTGGATATGATTTTACGAATGTGTGGGGACCTGTCACAGAGGAGCGGTCACTCCCAGCCAAGGGGAGGCCCAGGTCTATGCCTGAACGCTGAGGATACAGAGCCAAAATCTCCTCCGCTTTTCGTTGTCGTTCTCTGCAGCTGTTCCCGTCTGAGGCGTGACGTAGATAACATCAGTCTGAGCACGGGGTCACGCCGCCCCGTTCCCGCCTCATCCTGTGGGCGGGTGATTGCTCTGCATCTCTTTGAACCGGTTTTAAGGGTCACATTTTCATTTTAATGGCGGTTGGCGGGCCCAATCGCCACATTGATTGTACTCTTGAGTGCCTCAATTGTTTATGTAACCGGATAAAAGGGTTTAGTGGATCGCTGCAGTTCCCCCCCCCCGCATACTTTAACATTGTGTGCGGCTTTAAAAATGTTTATCTCCTGGCATATCGGAGGGAAAAGCATGAAACTGAGGGGTCGTCGAAAAGGTTCACATGGTGATTAAGGGACCGTGGTCCCCTCTCCCCTTCCACAACCACCCCACTGACTGCTGTCCTACCTCCCCCTCCCAGGGCCTGAGAATGACGAGCAAGCGGAGCCTGTTGGGGCGGCTGGTGCCATGTCGCTGCCTGCGGGGTGAGGAGGAAGCCGTCACCTCATTGGACTACTCCCACTGCAGCCTAGAGCAGGTGCCCAAGGAGATTTTCGGCTTTGAGAAGACCCTGGAGGAGCTCTACCTGGACGCCAATCAGATCGAGGAGCTGCCCAAGGTGAGCCCTGCCCCCTCTCAGCATGATCTGGCCCGGTGTCTCCTTACCACGGCCACCCCTTTCTGGCGATCACACCGCGCATTAACTATGTACAGCGCTGTCCATCAAATGCTGCGGTCAGGAGCCTGCACCGCACCTGCATACTCAGCCTGCCTCGTTTTTCACCGCCCTCTGGATTTGTTTACTTAGTGTGTCTGTGTGTTTTTGTCTGCCTGTGTCTGTGTGTGTCATTTCTCTGCTGGGACGCAGTGCAGAATGTTGACACTCCTGCTGACCTGACGTTGGCTCAGCCACTCTCTGCGGTTCTGCGTGTCTTTGGGCTGCTGATGTACATAAAGCAGCACATTCCCTAGCTCCTCCCCCATTTTACGCTGCGCTGTCCACACTTCCTGGTCTGGCCCAGCTTCTTTTGTCGTTTCCATCCTCGCCTCACATACACAGCCAGTGGAGCCCCGCCCCTAACCTGCATTTATGGAGGTGCCGTCCGAGGGCCCCCCACTCCGCTGATCAGCCTGCAGATCCCTGACGAGCGCATGCGACTGACCCACCCTGCTTTCCCATACACAGCAACTGTTCAACTGCCAGTCGCTGCATCGGCTGAGCCTGCCGGATAACGACCTGACTGTGCTGCCCGCAGCCATCGCCAACCTCGCCAATCTCAGGGAACTCGACATCAGCAAGAACAGTAAGCGCCACAGGCACCTGCGCGCGTGTGTGTGTGTGTGTGTGCGCGTTTGTGAGTGAGATGTCATGATGAGAATCTGATCTTCACTGCGCTCTAAGCTCCCTCCCCGAGGCTGATTTATTAGTGGCAGGACCTTCCTGTCAGGGCTGTGATTTAATGGCTCTTATGTGCGGTACACCGTGCACCGTGGGGTAGCCGGTCTTCTTCAATGAGGCTTCGTCCCTTTGGGCTGCCACGGTACCTGCGGTGAGCTTGGGGCGGCCCACAGCTTCCCATCCATCCCACTTTAGTCTGAGCGGATGGACTCGCCCTATGAGGGGCTGCCGGGACCTACCTGCATGTTTTCAGTGCGTGTTGTAGACCAGCTGCCCCTTGACACACTCACCAGGGTGTGGTCCCGGTGACCACTCACTCGGGGAGACGAACCTCTTTTCTGCAAATACAACCCTGGAAAAAACAGAATTTTTTAATCCTGGTTTAATCCTGGCTGGCCTGGCAGAAGGCTGCAGGACACACTGGGAATGACCAGAAACCAGCCAGGTAACGGGCGGAAGTGACTTCCTAATGCCAAAGGTGACCGTCAACTTATCCAGCAGTGCCTCATGAATTGGAGGATGACATGACTTTCATAAGGAATGGGAAACATTAAGTGGTGTTAAGTGCACGGCTAGGACAGTTAGTATCAGGCTCCTAGAAGCATGATTGAAGTCCCATAAAGCAAGGAAGAAGCACTTAATTAAAGAGAAACAGAGAAGAACCAGGCTGCAATCTGCAAAAAAAATATATTTTGCACAGATGCATAACCATATAAATTGAGAAATGAGTGAAACAAAAAATTGTGCTGGGGTCTCTTCCTTTTTTCCGGGGCTGTATGCCTGCAGATGTGTGTGGGTTCTGTGAGAAGAGCTGCTCTCTGCTCCAATGCCCTCAGGGCCATGTTCTGCTTAATGGTCTCGTTAGTCCAGCCCGTGTCGTCATCTGGGAAGTACAAGGCGCTGTGATTCGCTCTTTAGAGGACATATTGTTCTTAAGGAGCTGGAGGACGGGATTTAAAATCGGAAAAATGACACCTGTCATAAGGAGGATTGGCTCATTTCTCAGAGGTAGCACTGTTGGGGGGGGGGTGGTGGTAGCCAGCCAGACTGACGATGCCGGTCTTACCCAGTGCGGGGATTACGTGTGCTTAGCAATCCGCTAAGTGGCTGACTGACGAGCTTTGCAGCAAAGCATCCTCCTGCTCCCTGTGGCCTTGGGGAGTTTGCAGGAAGCAATAAGGAAACTAGGAGGGAAGCTGGCTCACTGAGAAGCTCCGCTCCGGTTCTGCTACAGGGAACCACCATGGAACCTGTGTCATGAGCGGAGTGTCACTGGTGTCACGGCAGAGTCGCCCATTCATGGCGTTTCTGACTGATCTTGGATCCCCTCGCTGAATGCAAAGCCCTAGACGACATAAATGTTAGATAAGTACTTATGCTCCCTTGAATAATTTATCACCATTTGGTGGTTTTTCGACCTTCCCAAAACTGGTCTCACTTCTCCCATTCCGAATTTCCTCATAATTGTTAAATCCCACCAGCTGTGTGTGTTCAGACGCATCGCTCTAATGCCACTTGTCCATGGCAAAGGGAGAGGAACGCCGCAGTGTGTGGAGGGCTGCCGGGCACGGGGCTGTGACCACCTCAGTCACAGTGGTGATGTGCCGCTGCATATCCTTCCCCTCCTCCTCTTTACTTATTTAGCAGACGCGTAACCGAGAAGGCAGCTTAGCCCATCCCTGGAGCAGTCGGAGGTTAGGGGCCTTGCTCAGGGGCCCAAAAGTGAAATCAGGCCACCAAACCTGGGATTTGAACCTGCAATTTTCCGGGCTTGACACTGGCCTAACCTGCCGAGAGACTCGCACCCCTTGACGTCTTTGCCCTGCTTTCTTAGGTTCACTCTAAACCCTTACAGGGTGCACCGCTGGCCTGTAGGTTCTAGGACTGCTTCAATAACCAATTAAAATGGCCAGCAAGGTTACCTTAAGTGACTACATTGCCTGGTGGATACTGTCCCTTATTTGACTTTTCATTTTTTGTTTCTTAAGGAATTGGTAGAACATCATTGTCCAGTATATAAAAATATTAAATAAGTAGTTTGTATGTGCTGAAACACTAAATTCATCCAGAGTGCATGGTGTACAATGCTGTTCTTTCTTACAGAGGATAATCTCAGGATGGTTTTGATTTTGTAACTTGCTCTGACTTTTTAGTTAAGTCTCATAGTTTAACTTCTTGCCCCTTCTCTTCCCCCCACAGGCATCCAGGAGTTCCCAGAAAACATCAAGAACTGCAAAGTTTTAGCCATTGTCGAAGCAAGTGTGAACCCCATTTCCAAGTAAGTGGGCTTTTCTCCGTAGTAGGATCGCGTTCTGTCTGTAAACGGAACAGGAGCCTGGTTTTAAAACGCTTAATCTCATGAGAGCGGTCTATCTGAGTATCCGATTAACGGGCTGCTTGCTGTCCATCAGTGAAAGTGTTTAATAAATAAGGCGGCTAAAATGTTGAAGCATTTTGTGATTATTGAGAAAATTGACCTTTAGCTTGGTTACCGTCAGAGAGGAAATTCCTGCCCTCTAATCCTCCACATCCTGGAACAGCTGTTAATAAGGCAGCAAAGAACTCCGGCTTCTGGTCTTTTAATTACTCATGAAAACTGCACTGTCTCTGCTCAGCCAAGTGCTGTAATTTACCGCTTTATCACGGTTATAACTGTCAGGAAAAATCACTAATGTTATGGTTTTTAAAGGAGAGAGTGCATCTTCCATTTAAGTGCTAAATTAAAACCCAGACGCCCACGTCCTCCCCATGAGGCTTGATGCGGCCTTGCCGATTTCCTGCTGATTTGCTTTTGCTGCGAACTCTGCCCTAGTCTTCATCTTTTGGCCCAATACCTCACCTGCTTAATGGCCAGACCATAGGCGCAGGGGGGCTGAGCTCACATTATCAGTCACCCTGAACACGCTCAGTCACTGAGTGACTGTGTGCCCCCCCCAGGCTCCCGGAAGGATTCACACAGCTCCTGAACCTCACCCAACTCTACCTGAATGACGCCTTCCTGGAATTCCTGCCCGCCAGTTTCGGCAGGTGAGGCTGTGGGTATGAGCTGGCCCCGCCCCCCAGCGCTCTGACTTTCCCGCCAGGAGCTTAGGGCATAGGGCTCTTAAATCACTTCATATTGTGAGGCTGGCGTCGTCTGCTTGTCCTGATCCTTGGCATTTCTTATAAGACAGTTTTCCAGAAACATTACTGAAGTTTTGAGGTGCGTCAGCATGCTAATGTTTATATGAGATGAGCTGCGGCAGGTGGCTGCCGCCATCTTTCTCCTGCATTGACTGTCTATCTGCCCTTCAGGTTGACAAGGCTGCAGATCCTCGAACTGAGGGAGAACCAGTTGAAGATGCTGCCCAAGTGAGTGAGCAGCTTCCCTCGCTCTCTGGGAGTAGTGATGTGGGGTTAGAGGTCGGAGAATCTAAACAAAGCCCAGGTGGGGGAGGGGGGGTGATTGTAGGGAGCAGGCTTGTGCTGGGAAACCCCCCCCACTCCCTGGATTGTCCTGCTCCGGCTGGGTCCTGCCCCCTCCAGCCAGTCATGTCACTTTAGCTCCTTTGAGAGGAGCCCATCCTGACCTTGCTCCCAATTAAATTTCCTTCCGCCGTCTCGCGACACCTCCAGCGGGCACCAGCTCGCAGGGGGTAATTAGAGGCAGCCTGTGTTTGCTCCGCAGCGGCCAGGGCCAGGAAAACTGGAGTCGGATTTCGTGGAAAGGCGAGACCAGGGCAGCGGGCTGGCACCCAGCCAGACGTGCCCAGAGAGGCAGCCTGTCAGTCCCGCGCCAGCACGAGTGCCATAGCTGTGCTGGTGACTGGGAGCTGGCATTTTAATAGGGAGATTTCAGTTTACAATCCACAAAAATACCCATGAGCATTAAAGAATAGCTAGGATGTGATGGTTTGAGTATGTTATTAGTACATACTGTCTGGCATGCTATACATACCCATAATCCCCCTCTCTCTCTTAAATACAGGCCACATTTTGTGTTTAGTGCTCTCAAAACGCATTGTCACCCACACGGCCGCGCTTGTGACGCATTTGTCACTGTGCCTCGCTTTGCTTGTGACTGAGCACTTGAGGCCGCTCAAGTTTATCGCACCCTGACCCCTGCATGGTGAGGGTGTGGGGGGGTGCCACCGAGTCATAATCAGTGTGTCCTTCATGGGAAGCACAACAGAGGCATCCACCTTTATGCATTCATGGATCCTTTTGTTCAAAATCGTGTGATTTTTGAGTCCTCTTCTTTGACCAAAGAGCATGATCACAGCATTTGTAGAGATGCAGGAATCATGTAGTTGTTACAGGGAACCTCCTGCGTGAGGCGCTCTTCCCACTGCTGTTTCACATGGTGGTGCAGTCCCGCCTGGTATGAATTGGAGTGGGGTCTTTGTGCTCCTGACTGTGAAGTAAACATCTGTTACCTTCCAGTCTGGGAAAACCACTGTGGTCTTCTTGGAAGATCAGTTGAAAAGACCCCTATGCTACCAAAAAAAAGTGCCACACATTGCCCGTTTCCAGCAGCACCTTGGACGCAGTAGGTTGGCACTCTAGTGATTGTGTGATACAAACCAAAACACTCTGAATCACTCTGAGATTGGGTCATGGGGCTTGAGAACGGGCTCCCGTCAGTGTCCTGGCAGGACGGCTCCCTGCCTCACAAGCAGTATCGGCTCAACCCGTTTTTCCTGTACTGGCTCTCAATAGCAATACACGGGCAGCTGCTTGTCATGGCTGAAAGAAACACATATATTCTATGACGCTCTTTCCATAGAAAGAGCGTCATAGAAAATAGTATTGAGTAATTCTAATATTAAAGCCTTAGTCTGAACACCTTTGGATTGTACCCTTAAATGATCACCTAAATAGACGCAACTGTTTCGGCTTCATTTATCCTCATAGGCTATGGGTGAAGCTCTGAATTAGATATGAGCAACTTTGCTGTTTAGGGTTAAAATGGTGATTGCCCGGACAGCACCCTTAGCAAGCACAGTGGTGTTTCCTGGTTTCTGCCCTGCCAGTGCCATGGGTGAGTTTAAATAGTCTTCCATATGGGTAGAGCACCCTCCGCCAGCTGGACACGGTCGTTGACCTGCCCCGCACCCCTGCACTCTCTCCACACAGAAGCATGCAGAAGCTGACTCAGCTGGAGAGGTTGGACCTGGGCAGTAACGAGTTCACAGAAGTGGTGAGTACTGATGTGGGGGCGGGGCTTAAGGGGTTGCCGGCTTTCTCCAATGGTGAGCTAGCGCACCTTGAAAGACTACGCCATTGTTTTAGCGGCCCCATAATGCATGCATATTTAACATTCCCAAATACCAAATTTTTGCTGTTTATGTACATTTGTGAAGTTGTCTCACCATGACTTGTTTATTGCTCCATTGTTCAGCATTTTAAGTATTTTCTCAATAATATTGTCTGACCCGGAAGCTGACGACCGTCTGAGCAAAAGCTACCGCTCAGTTGGCGTGCCAAGCAGTGCTGTTCTGTACTCACTCCCCTTGTAAGATCTGGTGTAATGACGTTTGAGAACAGTTTTTGTGTTTGTGTTGAAACATTCCAGCCTGAAGTCGTGGAGCAGCTGACTGGAATCAGAGAGCTATGGCTGGATGGAAACAGACTGACCTTTCTGCCAGGGGTATGTATCCATGCACTCGCGCGCTCTCTCTCTCTCTCTCTCTCTCTCTCTCTCACGCTCCCTCTCTCACTTTCTCCTTCTCTCACCCCCACTTTCTCTGCACTCGCAGTCCAGCTCATGCGCTCTGAGCTGTAGTTCTGGGCCCATCTAATGGGCCGTGCGCTCAGGCACGGTGCCCGTCCATCCCCCAGTCCCTGGCTTTGGTTTAGCGCCTGTCCGCCTCTCACCCTGCCTGTTAATGCATTTGGACGTTTGGCTAACGTTACCGAAACTATCTCCGTTTCTCTAAATCGGGGCCTGTGTGTGCTTGCCTCCCTGCCGACTGTCATGCGATCGCTTCACACGCTCCATGTTTACACACGCGGTTCCTGGCCGCGTACACGTACTACACGTGTGCCGTGACCACGCTCCTGCGCCCCGTGTTCCCCACTATAGGCCTCCTGCCAGGTGGGCGTGTGTGCGTCTCTGTGTTCCCTCGGAAACAGGCCGGGTCGTAATTAAGCGTCTTGGTAGCAGGCAGTAATTAAGGCCGACCGCCTTCGCCTTCAGATTAGTATGTAGGCATGTTGTTTCAGCAGCTTTTAATTAATTTCATTGCTTATTTTTTAACATGTAATGGAATTTGTATTAATCTCTGATTGTCCTAATAAAATTCAAGGCAGCATGTTCTGTTTAATTTTCATATGTTGTGCTCCCCCTCCTGGTAAATGGAGCCCAGTGTCGATGTGCCACCTTTGCTTTAAATTGATTTCTTTCCGTTTGATGCTGGGGTGATGAAGCCCCTCACAGCAGACGCATGGCTGCCGCCTAAGCAGCAGGGGGCAGCATGGTCCCGATCTGCCATTGGCCTTGGGGCTGCTTCTTTGCCTTCTTTTTAATTGGCCGGATACTCCATATGTCGTTAGCGCTCCGGTGTGAACAGAGGCAGCCGCGTTCCCTTTCACATCCTCTTAATTATTCATTTGGACCGCTAATTAAGACTGGCTGTGCTGTGTCTGTCTGTCCGTCCGTCCGTCTTGTGTCCATCACTGTATGTTTTTCTCTGTTGTTCTCTGCACCAGTGATTCTGTCTATAATTCAGTCTCTGTTCTTCTTTCTTACCAACCACTCTCTCTCTAATTCTTGTCTCTGTCTTCCTGTCTCTGTCTCTGCTTTCCCATGAGCCAGTTCGTTGGCGCCTGCCTGCCTTCGAACCCATCTCCCTGTGCGCTCCCCCCCCCCCCACCCCCATGGCGTCTTGCCTCACGCTCGTCTCTCCGATTTCTGCAGATGCTCGGAAGCCTGAAGCAGCTGTCCTACTTGGACGTGTCCAAGAACAATGTGGAGATGCTGGACGAGCAGATCTCGGGCTGCGAGAGCCTGCAGGACCTGCTGCTGTCCCACAATGCCCTGACTCAGCTGCCGGGGTCCATAGGTGCGTGAGCTGGCGGCCGGAGGTCCCGGTGTGCCGAGATCTGCCGGGACGCGAGCGAAGACGTCTCATGAGATGGCTCTGTGTCGCTATAGCTATGTAAACATTTCATCCACCTGACACTGATACCGACGCTGGCCCCAGCGTCCTCGGCTGTGGAAATCGATAACCTGGACGCGGCGTCCGCTCTCGAGCCCTGAGGGGGCAGAGGAGGCTGTAAGGTGGAGAGTGTCAGGCTCAGATAGTCACGCTGATGTCTGTGGAAGCTGTTAGAGCGGGTGCTGCTGTATTCGTCTGTGTGACCTGCGGGAGAACACGGTCCTGATGTGAGCCCGTTACGGACTGGGCCGGGCTTCACGGCATTTTAAACACCCATAGGCTTAATATGGCTTAAAAAGATGAGATGAGATCAGATGTCCTTCTGAGTGGATTCTTTTTCCAGCAGCACAGAAAGAAATACAATAGAGGATAAACATAAGGAGAGAGCCGATAAACGCATAAAGGAAAATCAGCGATAAGCCTGAAATGATAGTTGAAGTATAGTCAAAGAATAAATAAGAACCGTGTGAAGAAAAAGGTCTTATGTCACTTGCAGTCCATTAGCATCATTCACGTCGGTCTGGCGGCTTGTGTAACGGCCTCAGTAATGAGGGTGCCTGCTGAGTCCAGCTCCTGAAACCCCCCGGCCGTGACAGACACACCTCTCCCTTTGTTCCCAGGATCCCTGAAGAAATTAACTGCTCTGAAGGTGGACGAGAACCAGCTGATGTACCTGCCTGACTCCATAGGCGGGTAAGTTGGGGGGGGGGGCAGCCGTCGCTTCCTGCTCGGCCGCGGATTTCCCGTCAGAGCCGTCTGGCCCGTCATCCGTACCCTGCTGAGAGTGACCAGCCAGCTCGCCCTTAATTCCCGTCCAGAGTGACGCAGATGCACACAGACGCTCGAGGAGCGGGCGCTTGTTAAGAAAAGGCCCCGGGTAGGCTTTGTGAGCGCTCTGTCGTCCGTGTGATCGTTCGGTGGTGGCGGTACAGAGAGCTGCTGTTCCGCGCTGGGCCTGTTTCTCCATGTGCCGGATCAGCACATCACCAGGTGCTTTACAGACGCTTGTGCACTGTCACTGTGTCTGAATGACAGCAGTTTGCTTGGGTTGTGAGCCATCTTTGTGAGATTTGCAGGGGTCATGAAACGGAAATCGAATCCTGACCCTGTTTTACCGGCAGCTTAGGGCTGACATTAGCAGAGTGATGTGTGCATGACTGTGGGTTTTATTGACTGATTGGCATTTGATTATTTGCTTATTCAGAAAAAAAAAACATCCTTTTAAAAACCTGTCTTTCACGTTGTGAATCACGGGACAGGGGGGGCTCTGACCCTAAGACCTTCCGGTGTAGTGGGTCATGCTCACCCCCAGGCTGCTCCTTAGATTTCCAGTTATGCAGTTTTTGTGGGAACGTTTTGCTTCTCTGGTGTATAAATCTCGCTTCACCTGAAACGTGGCTCCGCCCGTTGACTCGCCCCCTGCAGGTTTTTCACTGACCTACTTCCTTTTCTTTTTTTGAGCAATACTTGACCCATAAGAATAAGTAGCGCTGAAGTTAATATGCGTCGCGTTTCCGCATCATACTTATTCATGGGTCGACTCCGGGAAACGGCGCGGTGCTGAAAGACGCCCTTTGTCTGCTTTATCCTCGGGGGCCGCTCGCTAACGCAGCCGTCTTTGGGCCGGGCCACCTCACGTCCCAGCGCTGGTGGGGGGACTCAGATGGAGGATCGATAGACGGCTGCCGCCTGAGGGCTGGGGGCCGGACGGCTGCCCTTCGGTTGGTTTGAGGATTTTAGGCCTAGCTGGCACCGCAGCAGCACAGGCCTGGCCTTGGCTTCGACGCCTTCCTCGTGGTGCTTTACCCCTCGGTACTCGCCGCCTTGTGCCGCGTGCTGGTTCACACCCCCCCCCTGCTTTGGCTTAGACTCACCGCCCTGGAGGAGCTCGACTGCAGCTTAAACGAGATCGAGGCTCTGCCGCCGTCGATGGGCCGGTGCATCAACCTGCGCACCTTTGCCGCCGACCACAACTTCCTGACCCAGCTTCCCCCAGAGGTGAGGGTGGGGCCCTCCGGCACGCCGCTGACCCAGAAGCACTTTCACATCCATCACTGTTTCTGGCTACTGCTGGTGAATGATACCCCATCTCATGCCTGGGACCATTCCGGGCAGCACAGGGCACGAGGCAGGGGAACACACGACGGGATGGGGGTGGATTTCAATCGGGAAGGAAATGCTGCCTGAACACTTACTTAAACAAAAGGAGCAGCAGTTGACAAATGCTCCTTCACACCCCTTGCAGGTGGGCAGCTGGAAGAACCTGACCGTGCTGTTCCTGCACTCCAACAAACTGGAGTCACTGCCGGAGGAGATGGGCGAAATGCAGAAGCTCAAGGTCATCAACCTCAGTGACAACAAGTGAGCCCCCCCGCCTCGCCGCGGCACTTCTTGCCTGAACAGCCCCCTGCTTTGCCCTTTCCCGCTGCCGAGGCTGGAATCCCAATTAGTCACGCTGCCCTGGGGTGCCTTTGCTTTTCATTCGATAGCGTTCTATCTGAGCCATCTCACCGTTTTCGCTCGTTCCGCGTGGCAGTATGTTTCGCTGTCATATTTTGGTCACATTATACTGGGTGGCGTCAGTCCCGTCCTCTGACCAGAGCTGAACTCTTCTCCAGATGTTCGCTGTCTTGATGAGGAAGGTGCAGATAGTGTGTGTTTATGCCATGAGGGGGCCTCAGACTTGTCGGTCAGCGGACCTGCATGCTGTTTGACTCTCGTAAGATCTGGCCTTCAGAGACACTGAGTGTGGCTCCAAGCCACTTCCTCTGGGAGGTCTGCAGAGCTTGGGGTCTGAGTACGCGGTCAGTCACTGACTTGGCACCCCTGGGGTATTGTTTAGGTGATCAAGGGCCCATTGGCGATGTAACAGGATTCTGCTGCCTCTCCAGGTGGGCTGGGGGGGTGGGGAAGGGGGCGGGTAATGAGTCCCAACTCGTCACTGATTCACCTGAGCTGCGTGTCTTCTGTGGACTCCGGAAGGAAGCTCTCACGCCCGGGAGAAGACGCTCCGGCCTGCATTTGCTGTGTGTGCACATTGGGCTCTGGCCCCCTCCCCCACAAGTCGGTGCTGTAACTCTTGCTTTTTGGCTTTAAATAGTACTTCTGCCTTGGCTCTCCTGCCGAGTCCCAGCCATTTATGCCACTCTTTGAAGCAGTCCCACAAATCAGTTCCCCTTGTGTTACTGGGACAAGCGAAAGGTCACGTGAAGCGGGGTCTTCCCGCACCTTCCGGCCCATTGCTGCTGCCGTCAGTAATGACAGCAATGGTTTTGAGGCCCTTGTTGACAGAGGTATTTTTGGAGAAGCTGCTATCAGTGTCTGCGGCGTCAGACGGCTCCTCTTCCGTTGCTTACTTCTGCTTCAGTAGCTCTGACCTTGAATCAGCAGGCGAGTTCTTGCGGTCGATGGCCGCCGCTGTGCAAGGAAAGAGGAATTACATTTTTTTTTTCAATGTGATGTGGTTTTCCTAACATGCAAATATTTAGTCAACGGGGGGTGGGGGGGGGGTACCTGTCCACCAGACCTCCACCTCAATCCCTGTGCTTTCCTGTCCTTCTGCAGGCTGAAGAACCTGCCCTTTAACTTCACCATGCTGAGCCAGCTCACCGCCATGTGGCTGTCGGAGAACCAGGTACGGTCTACGGCCCCCGGGGGCTCGTGCCGGGGGTCTCGGGTACCCCCGCAGCCCACTCACACGCCAGCACATTGGGGCTGCAGGGGAAGATGGGCGTCACGGGGACGTGTAGCATGCCTGCCAGGCTAGCCCTCAGCCACCACCTGCCCGGTCTGTCCGCCAGGCTGCCACGGAGAGCAGCATGCACGTGTGGGCGGGGCCAGGGAGGTGGGAGGTGCTGGGCTTTCAGCAACAACTAGAGAATGGCGTTCAGCCCCCACCATCTCAAAAAAGTCTGAGGACAATAGCAACCTCCCCCCGCTGTCAGCCAATACACCTGAGTGGTGAAGCTCTCTGTGTACTGAGGTAGTTATTAACTAGCATTAAAAGAGCGCCCCCTCCAGGATCAGCCCCGTAATCTCATCACAGGGGAACCTTCAGGATGTCCAACCAGAGAAACGGTGCACACTTCAAGGTTGATTTTAAACTCTCCAATCTCATTAACTGTCACTGCACTGTAGTTAAGTTACCGTGCCAGGTTTTAGTCTTGTTAGTGCCCTGGATTGCACAAAACCAGCAGCCTTGTTTAGGCATGCTCGTCTTCTGTGAGACAGGTACCTCTCGCTGTGGCTTTACACATGATCCTCTGGAGTGATCTGGAAGGTTTTAGCTTAAAACCCCCAAGTGGATTTTGATCTTAAGGCAGTGCTTCAGTGATGTGGGTTAGAACGATCAAAGGTGACCTCCCCTCGCCGGCTCACCTTGGGGAGTTTCTGAAAGGCCCACCTCGCTTGCATAGAGTCCTCCACACTCAGCTTAAAGATTTTGATTAAGGCACGAAAATGTGATTTTAATGAGGTGGTAAGCGTATAGGGACGAAGAATTGTACATACAGCGAAAACGTGTTTGCCTCAGTGCTAATGGCAGCATCAGTGAACAACAAGGACAGGCCTCAAAGGACAGTTACCGAAATGATAATGCTGTATAAACAATACAGTAATGTTGGGATTTATTTCCCTCACTCTCTCTCCTCGGCAGTCAAAGCCCCTCATCCCCCTGCAGAAGGAGGAGGACCCCGAGAGCCACAGGACTGTGCTCACCAATTACATGTTCCCACAGCAGCCCCGCACCGAGGAGTGTGAGTCTCCCCAACGCCGCTCCCCGGGTCCCAGGGCTCTGTGTGCTTGGCCCGCGCTTTAGAAGGACGCCTGATTTACATTTAATTAGCTGTCTTGCCAACAGGTTCTGTGTGGAGAGCCGTCCTCCACCTCCACGCAGTTTACAGGAAACCAGCCGGTGGTGGTGGGGTGGGGGCGGTGGCATCATGTATTTAAAAGGATAAAAATAATAAAATGCTCTTCTGTTGGTTAACTGGGCCATCTTGTGCTGAGATTGCCCTCACCTTCCGTTACCCCCCGCCGGAGGGGGGAATGAGTCGAGCTAAAAATGAAAGTGAAACCTTCCTAGTCATGGTCCAGAGCGACTGACGCCAAAACCTGGCCACACTCCTGCTTCCCGTTTGTCTGGTATTTCAGTGGTGTTAAGAGTGGTGTCTGCCTCCTTGTTAACACACACAGCGTCGGAGCACCTGTGTCCCACATCACCCCGCGCCCCCTAGCTTGTGCGCACAGGTCGTACGACCGCACCTACGGCAGCCTGTGACTGTAGCTATGGGGTGCGGAACCTGAACACGGGCATTCGGCCTGTGGGGATGTTCCTGCGCAGCGAGGAGTCTCACCCCGTCTAACAGCTGCTCTGTAGTGTTTAAGCGCCTCAGATGTAAAGGGTCGTGTCGGTGGCGAGATCTGCACTGCTTCCTGTGTGCGTTCCTGATCGCATTTCTGCCGTCTGGGTCTGCTTGACATGCTCCTTGAAGAGTGGAAGGTTTTCTGCGGGAACAATAAAGCCAGCTTGTTTTGCCTGTCGGGTTGGGGGGGTGGGCCTCAAATTGGAAACTGAACCGATTCCCGGGGGAACATCGGGGCATTAAAGTCTTAACCTGTTTCCTAGCAACCTGACTTCACTCTTCTGTGAATAAAAGCGGCCTCTTGGCGTGAAGCACTGCCTGCTGCAGTCCAGGAATGCCCCATAAGCGCAGCACAGCCGGGACCACGGCGTGGCCTCTGGGGGGCGCCGTGATGCGCACGTCCCTCTGCCCGCTGCCCCGGGTGGCTTGTGCTGCCAGTGTGGCCAGTGGTGCCATGTTGTGTGTCTGTCTACGCGTGATTACTCACCATTGTCTCTCTGCCCGCCCACCCTCAGACACCCCCACCTCAGACAACGAGAGCTTCAACCCCTCCCTGTGGGAGGAGCAGAGGAAGCAGCGTGCCCAGGTGGCCTTCGAGTGTGACGAGGACACGGACCGCAGGGACATGCCCCCACGGGTCAGTGCCACCATGCGTCTGTGAGCGTGTGTGTTTGGGGTAAAAGCTGCTGTCCAGCCTGCCTGTAAATGTGCTGGGGGTGAGAGCTGGTGCTGATTTGGGCTCCTGTGGCATGCAGGGGGGCTGGGGGGCTGCGTCCCTGCTCCCTCCCGGCTGTGTAATGTGGCACGCTTTTCCAGGAGGGCAATCTGAAGCGATACCCCACGCCTTACCCCGACGAGCTCAAGAACATGGTGAAGACGGCCCAGTCCATCGCCACCCGTCTCAGGGAGGACGAGTCCGGCGACGAGTCTGGCAGGGAGAGCAAGGCCAGCGACAGGGCGCCTGTGGGTGTGCGGGACGTGGGTGTCAAGGTCGGTCCCCTCGGAGGCACCGGTCAGCTTAGGCAGGCCCGCTCAGGGTCACTGGCTTCACTAAGGAGGGGCTGGCGCTCCCTTAGTGGGTGGGCGCCTTGTTATTCTGACCCTTAGGGGTGCCCCTGACTCCCTTTCACATGATCTACTAATCTAATAACATTAAGTTTGACTTAATGTAAGAGTAAACGTGGAAACTGTTTGCTCACTTTTCGGTATCACCATAATCGCGGCTTGATGCTTACACAGAGCAAAGGAGGCACAGCAGTGCAGGAGTGATCTGTCCTCTGGCCAAGTGTTCCAATGCTCCCTTTTCATCTCACATCTACACCAGGTGGTCGAGAATTCCTGTGCCAACGGGAAGCCGTTGGATGCAGACCTCAAAGGCACCATGAACAGCATCGCAGACAGCGTCACGCCTGAGCCGGGGGAAGCGGAGGTCCCGAGGACGCAGAACGCCCCCTCGATGGTGCCTGAAAACGCCGGCACGGTGCTCAACCACGCGGATGCCCTCGAGGTACCATGGAGAAGCAGCACTCACACTCACAGCTCGTACATGACGTCAGCGGCTTCCGGACCTTCTGTAGGGCACTTTAAACGCGGAGAGCATTTCCAGGTTTTGGTGGTTAGATATGCGAGTGTTTGGAAGGTTGTTGCTGATTCACACCCTGTCATGGCCCTACATGCTGCAAAATCTGTAAAAATCTAAAAACAGAATGTGGATTTGAGAATGCAATTAGCACAGTGCTCTTGTCCGTGATGCTGAATAGCAGCTGAAGAGCTGTGATGTAATGGCAATCTGGCCTGCTTATTGGCCAATGTGTTGTGACATCACCAGCAACCTTCTATACACGGTGGGGTCCTCTTTGATCTTGTTTAGATATTGGTTTTACTGTCCTCCCAAAAGGGGTCAGAGGAGCTGTCCTCAGAAGACGACGAGATGAAGGTGGCGGAAATGCGCCCCCCCCTGATCGAGATCTCCATCAACCAACCCAAGGTGGTGGTCCTGGGCAAGGACAAGAAAGGTATGGGGGTTGGGAGGGCAGGGAGGGGGCTTGAGGTTGGGGCTGGGGTGGTGGGGGACCTCACAGTCCCTGCAGCTCTAATAAAATCCCCTCCCACCCCCCCCAGAAGAGAACAGGGATGCGGACTCGCTGCTGGATGACACAGTGGCCAACAGCAACCAGAACAACAGCAACTGCTCTTCACCATCTCGCATGTCAGACTCTGTGTCCCTGACAACAGACAGCAGCCAGGACACGTCGCTGTGCACGCCAGAGCGTGAGGCCCGGCTGCCCTTCCTGCCCAAGAGCGGGTGAGCCCCATGGCGCTGATCCGGCTCCGGGCTGCATCCCGCCATCGCCGAGGCCATTGATGTTTGGCTGGAGCTGTCGCTTGATGAACCGCAGTAATGACCCCCCCCCCGTCTCTGCTTTCTTTTAGTTCGAGACAAGAGGATGAGAATCAGAACCAGCTGCGGAGGAGCGAGCCGCCACTGCAGAACGGCAGCGGCTCTGACACGTCGCTGCAGGCACTGCTGAAGGGCCAGCCGGGCTGCGAGCCTCGGGCCGGGCGCACGACCGCCTTCGACATCGCCGTGGAGGAGAAGCTCTCCCTGCTTCGAGACATTGACCTGAACAGCCGTGCCGGCGACAAGTGGGACCACATCAACCGGAACGTGACTGAGTTCACTGACAACTTCACTGGGGCAGAGGACACCGACAAGACCACCGACCCGCCCACCCCCAACAACAACACGCAGCCCGCTGGGGCCCTCGAGAACGGCAACCGCCCCCTCGGCGACAGCCCCGGTGGGGGCCCCCGCTCGCTACCTGAGGTCCGTACGGCAGCTGTGGGCGTCACCGCCGGAGGGGAAGCCCCACTCTCGCGGAGCACCGAAGAGCTGTCCCCTCAGAAGAGGGTGCCAGCCGGGCCGGTGGTGAAATCCCAGAGCATCACCAACATGGAGACGGGCGGCATGAAGCTGTATGGCATCGAGTGCGACGGGGGCCTCTACGAGGCAGGCCCGGCTGGTCGCGGCTCGGTACCTGGCGCTCAGGGCCAGAGCATCGTCAGGAGCAAGTCGGCCTCACTGCTGAGCGACCAGCCCCTACAGGTGTACCCGAGCACCTCTGCGTCCTCCTCTGACCTGATGCTGGGGTCCCGGCTGACCCCAGCCCGAGGCGATCCCACAGGCCCCAGGGGCCCACTGCCCCCCAACATGCAGCAGCCGCCACAGTATAACATCCAGTACTCCAGCAGCACAGTGTCAAAGGACGGCCTGTGGGCCCTGCGCACACCTATGCCTCCTGACCAGCCCTACCTTCCTGCCCAGCACTCACTGGCCAACACAAACTACTCCAACCGCAACCACGCCCCTCCCTACCCAATTCAGCGCGGCCCGCTCCGGCCTGCAGACATGAGGCCTGTGGACAGGATGCTGCCCCCTAGGGGCCCCCTCCAGAGACAGTCCAGCACATCGTCCTCCTCGGCAGTCTCCATGTCACTGCAGGACCCCAGGCGTGTGGCTGTTCCCGAGGGCGACTACCTAACATACAGAGAGATCCACGCGCCGGGCCGGGGGCTGGCACCCATGAGCCAGGCTGGGCCTCGGCCCCTGTCGGCCCGCACCTATAGCGTGGATGGGCCGGGCATGCCCCGCCCTCACAGCGCTCGGCCGCCCCCTCACGAAGTGCCGGAGAGAACCATGTCAGTGAGCGACTTCAACTACCAGCAAGTGAGCCCCAGCAAGCGGCCCAGCGTGCGCGTCAAGTCGGAGCACTCGCTGCTGGAGGGGCCGGCCACCGGGCGCGTGCCCGCTGACTGGAGGGACCAGGTGATGCGACACATTGAGGCGAAGAAGATGGAGAAGGTAGGCGCCCAGTCGCCAGCTCCCCCAACAGGCCGGAACCCCAGCGGCCTTTATAGCGAGGATTTCAATTTGCGTGGTTGAGTCGGGATGTGGGCTAGGGGCCCGGGAGGTAGTCACTCTGGATGCTGGGATGTGCCATCGCCCCCTGCTGGTGCTCGCAGGTGTAGTGCGGATATTTGGTGAAGTTGTGAGCTCCTTTGCTCGCCAGGAGCTCACTTGTAGTTTGCGTTTCTTGCCCTACCACCTTCCCGGGTTTGTCTTTGCAGGGCGTTTTCTTTAGGCTTGTATGTACATTCTGCAGTCCTCGGGAGCTCTCCAGAGCTCGGCAAACCACAAGGCCGGCATATCGATTGCACTCCTTCTCGTGCTCTGCTCTCGCATGCTGCTCTTTCCCTGCCCCCCCGCCCCCAGGCGCCGTGATAGCCCCCTATACCTCTAACACCGTGTGCCCGTCTTCTCTTGGATTGTCTCTGTGCTCGTGGTGTGTGGGACTCACTGCATGCCATGTCAGGACATCGTGGGGGGCGGGAGGTTCGGGGAGGTTGTGGGAAAGGGGGGGTAACGCCTGCATGCTCACTGAAGTGTCCGTGTTGGATCTGTGTCCCCTCTGCACAGAGCATGCTCTCTTGGTCCTTTAACGCCACTAGTGACAGCTCTAGGGACGTGCATGTCAGCCCCGGCACTGTGGCCTTTAGCCCTGGGGACAGACGGCCGTACGGCGCCTTCAGCTTCTGTGTGAGTCGTGGGCGGGGGGGGGGGGGGGGGGGGGGGGGGGGGGGGGGGGGGGGGGGGGGGGGGGGGGGGGGGGGGGGGGGGGG
>JAODKN010000114.1:1955758-1966849 GCA_026774425.1 Petrocephalus zakoni
CTCCCCGGCCCCCCCCATCCCACACCCTCACTTGTAGGGTTCCCCCCCCGGGGCGGGCCCCCCCCCCCTGCCGGTTTTCCACCTCCCCCCTGTTGGTGCCCCCCCCCCCCCCCCCCCCATATACATACATACACGCACGCACGCACGCACGCACAATAAATGAGGGACTTTACAGGTTATAAGGGGAGCCATGCTTACCCCGTGAAGTTGTTTACCCAGCTGTGTCAGATGTCAGTAAAAACACGATTCTGGCAGCCTGCTAGGTCGCAGTCTGCCTATATTGGGGGTGGCCAATCGCATAAACCATTGTTTATGCGGGTTTTCGCCGCAGCTCCCTAATTAGATTCCTAGTTTGAGGACTGGATTGAAGAGTCCTCACAACTGGGTTTGGACCACTGACCTGAAGGTTATCCCAAAAAGCTGCATACACAGCGGCCCTTGGCCGATAAGATTGGCCGCGCCTGGCCGTGATGCAGCCCAGAGGATGGCCAATGGGAAGCCGGAGGAGCATTGGCTGTACCGTGAGCAGCTCCACTTGGCGGCCATTGTTTAGTACGGCAGGGAGCCACAGGCCACAGCGCCCTCTACACTGCCGCTACGGTCATTACACGCTGTCCTCCTGTGAAAGCACACTGTCCCTGAACAGGACGTACATGGAGTTGCTAGGTGATGAGTGGTACTGGGAGAGCTCTAACGCCTGCTAGTGGCGAGTGGCCGGCCGGACCAGTGCCTGTGCAGAGCTCTAATGCCCCCTAGTGGCGAGCAGCCAGCAGCTGCGTATGTGTTCTATAATGTCCCTTGAGGCTTGTGAAACAACCAAAATTGCATGTTATAATTTATGTACACAGCTGGAATGGGCAAGGACGGGAGCTAGTGGTTGTTTAAATGTCACGAAAATTCTCTCTCTCGATCGAGGTAATCCCATTTGGACTTTACCTAATGGCCGTAAGTAACCTCTGCATTGTGTCTGTAGATGCTCACCACTGGCTTACTGGCAGGGAGCATTGAAGCCTGGCTTTGTTACAGGTCCATGTGCAGATAGAGAAGAATCCGGAGCTGGGCTTCAGTATCTCAGGAGGCTTGGGTGGCAGAGGAAACCCCTTCCGCCCAGAAGATCACGTATGTGTCTGGCCGTCACCTTATCTACATACATTTCATTTTTAAGCTCCTCTGAGGATGGATCAGGTTTTATTGATTTTTTTAATATTAGGCTGTTGTTTATCCAACTTATCATTTAGTAAGAGGAAGCAGACTCCAACGGTCTTTCATCTTGCGTTTCAGGGCATCTTCGTGACGAGGGTCCAGCCAGAGGGGCCAGCATCCAAGCTTCTGCAGCCGGGCGACAAGATCATCCAGGTAAGGGGTCAGAGGTCGCCGTGCCACACCACCTCACCTCTGTCACAGCGTTTAATAACGTTAATGTAATTAATCTCTTGCTTTTCGGTGCAGGCAAACGGATACAACTTCGTTAACATCGATCATGGATACGCGGTGTCCCTGCTGAAGACATTTCCCAGCACAGTGGACCTGATCATTGTCCGGGAGATGTCCGCCTGAGACGGAGGTGGTCCACGAGGGGGACAGCAGGCCCTGTAGGCGGCCACCTTGTTTTTATTGTCACGCAAACGAGCCATAGGCAGGCGTTCAGCTCACATTTGGTAACGGACGTTTCACTGCTGTGGTAATTGGGACTAAACCACTGCTCCGAGCAGAAGGGGTGTGGCCTGACGGAGTTTCCTGTACAGGAAACCCTGCCCGTGTTTTTAACCGGACGAAAGTGCGAAGGTGGTATGCCCACGTGACGAAATCCTTTTTTTTTCCCCTGTCCTCCCTTCGTCCATATGCATTTTACTGAATAATAGTTCTTGTAGTAAAGCGACAGTTTGTAGCTGGCCAGTAGAGGGCAGGGCTCTCTGTTTGCCAACACCTGTATGCCTTTATTTTTATGGTTTTAGTTTTTTTTTTTTTAAACTTAGTGAGAAAACCACTTTTTAAGTGTACAGGACATGCAATCAGAAGGGCAGGGTGCTGGCCTGAAGATGAATGTGAAGACCAATGTAATGCTAAGTTTGGTTTACTAGACGTCCTCTGTTCCATTCCCCGGCACACCCCCCCCTCCCCCCCAAACACTGACTCTTAAGCACTGTGGGGAACTAGAAGGGGGAGCCGGTGTTGCACTCTGCAAACACTGGGGGCGCTGTTGCCTCTTGCGCTCTCCTGGCTCCTTGGCAAACAGGGGATACATGCTGCCCATGAAGAAGGTCCAGATGAGAAACATGTCAGGATTCATGTGAAGACACCCCTTTCTTTTGAACACTTTAAAATTTGAAAACGATACGAAAGCGGAATCTCCTCGCCAAGACTGGAACCTCTTTAGAGAACATTTAATCCAAACCATTCCCAGCTTCTAACATGCAATACCGGTAAATGCCCATGTTAAGTCAAATGCTGGACTGAACCATTTAGGATGGGAGGGGAGGTGGCTGGCTGGTGGGAAGAGATGGTGCTGCTGGTGGTGGTGATGATGGTGATATTTGCTTGGCCTTAATTCGCCTGGCCCAGAGTAAGTGAAAAGAGGAAGTGTGCTAGGTAACCAAAGCAAGTGTGTACGATTCGGCAAGGTGTGGGAGAGCTGCGAGAGACCTGTGGCGTGTCGGATGCTGGTCGGGCCTGGGCTTTGGACCTCATCTTCCAGGCTCGACGGCCGTTCATGAAAACATTTGCAAGGAGCAGCTGTGGAGGGTGTCTTGCTCCTTTTTGGACTTGGGAGAGAATCAGTTTGCCTTTCCATTGTGTAAAAAAACAAAAAGTCAATGTTGTAGGAAATATGAAAAACCTTTTGTATTTTATTTTTTTTTCCCTCTAGTGAGTGACTTCTCGTTTTGTGCTGAGAGGTATGAATGAGACTGGGAAATGGACTGTCAAGTGCCATAGACCTGGAAGGAGGGAAGGTCTGCCATGACCTCCATCTCCACCATGGGAAGAGATGTCCTTCTTAGAAGTATTTTGGTCAAATAGCAATAGACAGGTTTTTTTCTTAAAAGAAAATCGTCAATGTATTTTTTTTTAAATCAAAATGGAGACCCTTTAAGTGCTCTCTTGTTATATGGGATTTTATATTATTTAATTTTTTTAATGATAACACCGAAATTAAATTTCTGCATTATTTGCTTGAGAGAAATGAGGACTAAGAAGTCTCTTGCCGTAATATGCGTGCACGAGGACCTGAGTCTTTTCCATTCTGCCGTAATCTCTTTTTAACCCACAACCCCCTGTTCTTCCATGGAAATACTGAGAAACCTCTGGGTGTCTCGTTAGCCTGGGGCGGGGGGCCAAAGCTTCTGGTGGTGGGGACACATCCACCATGACCTCTGGCCGGGGCACGGATGTTGGGTCTGTGCAGTGCCACTAGCTTGGTGAAACTGACCTGCAAGTTGTCTTTCTGTGCAAGCGCACGTAACGCCGTGTCCTGGGCCACCTTGAGTGCTGCCCGGCACGCCACATGGTCTGGTACGTCCCTTTAAGGTATCCATCCCTTTAAGGCCTCCCCTAGCTCTTGCAAATAAAGATGTCAGTTATGTCGCTGTGTTGTTGTTGCGTGTCGTTTAGTGATGTGGACAGAGTCTGTTGGGGGCTGGAGGACGGGTGGGGGGTGGGGGGGGGCTAGATTTTGTTTGAACATCAAGCCAGCTATTTTCCTATAGTTTCTTTAACAATGAAATAATTGAATAGACAGTCTGGGACCATGAGCTGCATTGTCAGTATGTCACTTATGATTTTACCCATTCTATAACGGCACCTAATTACTTAGCATTATTTGATTACTTTTAAATAAATGAAGGCATCTTGCGTTTTGAAATGCCCAGTTCCTTAATGTGCTTTATGATTCACCTTTTGTTGTGTTTTACTGAGTGTTGTTCATGATATTGTTCTCTGCCTGCTGAATGGTGGCCTGAGTCTGCGCTCGCTGTGTCACATGGGGTGAGCTATGTGCCATTTTTACTCCTCTTTGTTTGTGATTGTTTTGTCTCAAATATTGCACCAGGCGAGGAATCCTTGGGCTTTTTGGGAATGTCACAGCATGTTATAGCGCTTGCTGGGAAAGTAGCCTTCACTTCCAAATCAATTATCGATACTTAGGAATCAAAAAAATGATATTAGTCATTGCCCTTTTTGGGGCCAGTGTTGCCCCCACCCCACATGCTGACTGAGCTGTTCATGTGCACGTTGTTGACAATCTGGGGGGTAATGGGCAGGGGACAGGCTGCTTGCATATCACAGAAAGGACAAAGTGAGTCTTTTTCCCCACTTTTATAATTTATTTAGATGACGTTTCTCTGATTTTTAGACATTACTAATCAAAGTGTAAATACTTTTTAAAAGTCAAATGATCATGGCATTAGTGATTTTGAGTTTGAAAAACCAGCAATAAATTGCAAAGCAGAAATGACTGTTTTAATGTACAACTCCTTCAAAGGCGTCTCCAGAAGCAGCTATGATGAAATGAATGATGCGCAGTTATTTGACATTCCAGACTTTGTATATAATTATACTGTTTCTGAGGTGACCTTTGGAAAATAAAAAAATAAACTAATTCTCTTTAAATGTGTATGTAAGAGTTCTTGCTCAGCCTGAAATGTGAGCGCGTTGATGGTGCCTTGCTCGTTGGTTCTTGTGCAGCATTACAACTTTTGGGCCCCCCCCCCCCTTTATCGTATCTCTCAGGGGTGATGTCCTATCAAGTTAACAAACATTTTACTGTAATGGCCATAACTGCTTAAATATCAATGACTGGGAGTCATTGGTAAGACACAGGGCAGAAATGGCATCCATACCCACACAACACTGGGAGGACATGGAAACACCTCCAGGCGGAGATCTAGTCCCACACAACATGGGACAACATAGAAACGCCACAACTGGCCTGAGTCACCATGATGTTCGAGCACCAAAATGTATAATTCACAATTTTAGAAATATAGTGCAGTGAACAAGCCAAAGCATGAATGAATGGCTGCATCGTGTCACATGTTGGCTTACTTTCTCGTATTTAACATGGAAAACATGAATCCAGCAATAGACGTGTATGATAACGTGTGAACTCGGCAAAGTTCCAGAACAGTTTTGAGGAAGTTTTGCTAAACGGATTTTGTTCTGATGAGTTGAGTCCAGCAGCCATGAACAAACCTATTTCAGTCTACTGACTGCTTATGTCAGTTTAGACTGTTTGTTTTAGTTTGTCTAGTTAGGTCTTTAACCACATTAGAGCTGATGCTCTGCTCGGGCAGCAGCACATAAATCTCCCACTGCACCTAAAAATGTACTTTTGTGATCTAAGTGGTGCAAAGAAGACAGATCTGCTGACCAATAGAAAGAAAGGAAGTGAATCATTCCACAGCCAGTATTAATAAGCTCATGAGCACCAGTATGGTGCATCAACATAAACTTACCGACTCAACCACTTGTTTTCCATGTTGAAGTGCTCTGCTGGCTGTTATGGCGTAGGGTACATATGCTGATGTACAGCATGCAACAGGGTTGTCCCAACACACTGTTCGTAAGGATATCAACATTGAGGCTTTCATTGATTATCTTCAATATACTGAGTTTACATTCAATGTGTGAATCTTTTTTTATGGATAAGTTTATTCCATGAACCACAAATAAAGCAGAGATTCTTGCATTGACTCAGTCATGTTTTCAAGAGAGATTTAGCCCCAGTGTCCACATTCTTTTGTGTAGCTCTGGGCTGCTTTTCCTGCTCTCCTGGATGAGGCTATTTCCACAGCAGTACTTTCAGCTCTTCAGGTGAGCTTCATGCACAACGACCCGTTCCGTGTTTCCACATTGAAAGTGCCTGTTTGTCTTTAGCTCTTGCTCTAGTCTTGCTCAACAAGTGTTCATATAATACAAATCATGCAGAAATTCAACCTTTAGAATAAAAATCTAAAACCATTCCCAGACAATTTATTTCTAAAACCATTCCCAGACAATTCTATTTAATCACTTTTGGTTGGGAATAGATCCGCCTACTTAAAGGGCAGTTGTGTAAGGCAGCACTTAAAGTGCTGAATTATCTGCTCATGTTCATTTAAATATGTGATGACAAGTGTACTTGGTTTGCAAAGTTGCAGGTCATTCAAAATGCAAAAGAAGAAGGTTATAAGCTAAAAGTCTGTCTAGCTATGTAACACTGGCATGGCTATGGATGTGTCATGTACGGTGGCGCTGAAGGTCAAAACACACCCATATTTCAAAAAACACAATGGCATTTCAGAAAACGGAAAGGGTAGGACCACACTTCTTGATCATGATTGGACAGTACCCATGTAACTACAAGTAACTACAAGTGAAATGTGCCTGTTTTTTGAAATGTCGGTGTGTTTTGACCTTCAGGGCCACCGTAGTGATGCCTACCCAACAAAGACAGACAACTTTTACCAGTGCCATCACCATCAAATTCTTTTTTTTATTTTTTTTTATTTTTTTATTAAGCTCCCAGCTTCAGCTGCTAAAACTATTCAGAGACTCCTCTGCAAAAGGCCCCTCTCTGCTCAGATAGGAGACTGTTGCACTGCAAGTTTGTTTTTATGTTCTTCATGATAAAAAATATGAGAATAAAAGAAATAAGTATATGTCACATCAAGTTGGAGGGATTTCTGATTTGCTTAAGGCTAAATGTGTAAAAAAAAAATTCAGTGGAAATTTTAAAATTAGGATTTGAAATGTCAGTCTCATTGCTGATTGCCGATTTCCTGCCTCACTTAATAGGCTGTACACATTTATGCCCCTGTAGGCAGACAGGTGGCGCTATTCATCATTCCACTGAATTTAATGTGGAAAAAAAATCTAAATTTTAAATTGAATGGAGCGGGAGATCGACAGCCGGATCAGTGTAGCGTCAGCAGTGGTGCGGGTGCTGCATCGGTCCGTCATGGAGAAGAAGGAGCGGAGCCAAAAGGCGAAGCTCTCGCTTTACCAGTTGATCTACGTTCCTACCCTCACCTATGGCCATGAGCTGTGGGTAGTGACCGAAAGAACAAGATCGCGTGAAGGCTTCGATCATGCAGGGGGGACCCAGAGTAGAGCCGCTGCTCCTCCGCATCGGGAGGAGCCAGATGAGGTGGCTCGGGCATCTGGTCAGGATGCCTCCTGGACGCCTCGCTGGTGAGGCGAACAGCAAAAAAATAAAGTGGTTTTAGACCAAGCACACTTAGGAAAAAAAATAACTATATATATATATATATATATATATATATGTGTGTGTGTGTGTGTGTGTATAAATATATATATAGAGAGAGGAATGCGATCAGTATGCAAAATACTTTTTTGGGATATAAAATGCTGGTGTTCCAGCTATTGGGCTAGTTTCAGCTTCCGTCGGGCGGATTTTAAGCCAATCTTGGGCTGGAGATTTTTGCTGGACCTGGCAACACTGCCCATAATGAGCATGATCACTCATATATGTATGTTTATATTTACTTTACATCTATGAAGACTGTATGGAAAGGGTCCTGTCCATCAAATTCCTGGGGATTTGGGGTGTACCCCTGCCTTGTGCCCTGTTCTTCCTGGATAAGCCCCTGGATCACTACAGGCCTGTACTAGATAGTCATCTAGACCCTGGATGGATGGTGTCTGAACTTTATATGAAGACATTCTGATCTGCTTATTTGGTTGGAAGAGTGGAGAGACCCTTATCGGGGGGAGGGGGGGGGGCATTACTTAAACTGATCATAAAGATGGTTGTTTTGCTAGACCTAAAACAGTCGATATATGCATAACCATAGTTTAAAGCAGTTGTGAACAATCCAAAACAATAATGCAAGTTTATAAATGCATAGTTTACTGAAAACCGGAATACTTGGCACATCGCATTTTACTGTATCATATTCATATTTCAGCCATCTCTTTTACTAAAGGAGATTTAAAGTTTTATTGTTTCAAGGAACACAGCCAAATTCTTGTGCCACAGTTGCGGAGGGGGGGGGGGGTAACAGGACAAATAGCAGTGCAAGATAAAAAAAACAGTGAAATATAGACATTTAATATGTTAGCCATATCTTCTGCTTCAGCCATTTCCTCTATTTTCATTTATTTCATAAATCCATACCTCTGCAGTAGTTAGTTATATGTCTACTATTATGTTTTGTGAGTGCCTTTGTCCTCCTCGATGTGAATGTTACTGCCTGGACAGTGCGAGTAAGAATTTCTAGGTACTGATATACTACAGAAGGCAAATAATCTTAATTCGTGAGCGCAAACCTATAGATTTGGAATGACGTCATTTTAGGAACCATGACATCCCAACCGAAAGGGGGCGCTGTGGCCGCGCACGACGACACGGCGCCAGGCCTTATTACGTTTAACCGCCTCGCACGAGTAGCCGACTCTCGGAAGAGAAATTTAGGGGGAAAAAAAAAAAGATTAAGACGAAAGGCTAGAGTTGTGCCCGCGGCTTGTAATTTCTCTCCCCAGTAGCTGTCTCCTCGGGAACGGGCGGACATGAGCGGAATCCCAGGCACCGCCGTGGTTCAGGTCACCAATCTGTCGTCGGCGGTGAGCAGCGAGCAGATGCGGACTCTCTTCGGCTTTCTCGGTGATATCGAGGAACTGCGGCTCTACCCGCCCGAGTACGTGCGCCGCCGGCCGGCTCGTTCGTGCTGGGAAACGCCGGGGATGCGGCGGACCTTCGCAAATCACGGGGCGCGTTCGCTGGCGCGTCGCTCGTCAGTCAGATGACGCTCCCGTCCGCGTTTTATCGCCCTGCCGAGATCTCAATTCGCGTTTATTTCGCGTTTCGGGCTAATATTATCCGGTTGGGCTAATTAGCGTTAGCTCTCCAAGCTAAATAATAACCAACAGTGTCTCGTTAGCCGGCTAGCCGAGCGCCTGCCTTTTAGCTTCTCCCAGTGTTTCACAGCAGCCCACTGCTGACTGAAATGTTTAAAAGGAATAATTGACGTATCTAGCCGGTAAGGCAGCTAACCAGGTAAACGGTACCATGTAAACAATGGCTGGAAAGGGTTGGCCTCGGCCAGCCGGACAGCCCGTAGCGCTCGGCATCAGCAGAGGTGTCAATTTCACGTCCAGAAAGTAAAAATCCAGACCAGGATTTTGTTTCAACCAATCAGTTGAGCATAAAGAGTCACAGTCACAGAGTAGCTCCGCTAGTTGGTTGAAACAAAATCCTGGTCTGGATTTTTACTTTCTGGACCTGAAATGTACACATCTGGGCATCAGCACCATTATACGGCTGTAACCCTCTGGACGGTGATGCTAAGCTTATTTAAGAACAGTAACTGTAAATATATTAGTCTGTTCTTGGCTAGTTTTAAACGCATAGATACCGATTCGAAAGAATGTTAGTGCCCCCCCTCCCGGTGATAAGCAGTCGGTTGTTGACGGCGGATAATTTTTTTAATTTAAGATTTTTACAACTTACTAAATAAGTGAAATTTTGTGTTGTTTTTTTTCTGGCTGAACGTTATTTAAGGTGTAATTTTGGTAGTAAAACCTTCATGTGATACCGGCATTCCCACCGTGTCCGTTAAATGGCAGCCGGGGGTCTAGAATGGACGTTCGGCACGGGAGGGGGGATTATTATTCTGCACAAAACCACTGACTGATGTCGTTTTCTCTTCTCTTTCAGCAACGCTCCACTCTCTTTCTCCTCCAAAGTATGTTATATAAAATACCGAGAGCCTTCCAGTGTTGGCGTGGCCCAACACTTAACCAACACGGTTTTTATTGACAGAGCTTTGATAGTTGTGCCCTGTGCCGAAGGTGAGCACGGCCGCCTCGCCTGCCCCAATCACTGTGTCACACAATAATTAAGTGAAATCAGTTTCTTCCCCACCAGATATAATCAAAAGTACAAGAGGATGTCTGTGCCTTTGTCTTTTGTGTAGCATTAATTGGCAGAGAGAGAGAATTTCAGAGTGGAAACAATATAGCCTGTCTGTTCTGTGTTGTAGGATTCCTGTATCCTTGAGTTCGTTGGGCAATAATTTCCATCACTGTTTGAGTGAGTGTGTGAGAGACAAGCCTACAAATGCAAGAGTCTGTGTGTGTCGAGGATGCCTTTTTTCTGTAAAGACTTAAAATATCTATTGACAGTATCAGGGTCGATGACTTTTTTTATTTGAAGTTATATTTTATCACAGTCATGTCCCCTTTAGTATGCAGCAATTTAGGTATATTGACATGATCCACGTTTAAGAATAATGAAATACGGCTTTGCAGGTATTATGTTGTTCCTTTTAAGACCACCATGCTTCCTAGCGGATGATGGGGGCGTTTCTCAGAAGGTCACGGCACGCCCTTACTGTAGCGATTTTGCACAGTTACTGAGTACGATGCAAGCCCCAATGCAGCCCCTGCCTAGTTACCCTTACAGCCTACCTGTCCTTTAATACACTGTAACCCTGCGGTGGGATGCTTTTAAATGCCAAATGTTTTTGACTGCTGTCATGTTATCAAAGGCTGTGGTAAGATGACCCAATACATAACATGTAGCTAACGACAACTTTCTTTCTCTCTTTTTTTTTTGTTTTTTTTTTGTTTTTTTTTTTTTTATTTCCCTCTCTCCTGGAACAGCTGTTGTTCCCATTTCTAAACAGTGGTATTTTCTGCACTCCCTCTAAATTTGGTTCTCTCGTTATTTTTTTCAATATCTTTTCTTTAAAAAAAAAAAAAAAAAAGAAAAATGCTTGTCCTGGTGACTTGGTGCCAGATGGATACTGAGTTTATTAATTTGGTTTTGTATGTTTTTTTTCTGTGTGATTATGTGTGCATATCAGATGACTAGACTGGCCCAGCTGGTACACTACACTAGCCTGTGTACGGCATTGTTTGCCAAGCCACTATTCCCGTTGGGGCCACCGCAGCCTTCAGGGGGGAATGTGACCAGGAGAATAACCGCTGAATCCTTCCAAGATGGACACCTTGTCTCTTTTTATTTCTTTATCATTTTATTTGATTTCTTTTTATTTTCTTGTCCCTTGTTTTGCTTTTAAGAGAACATCACCACAGTTGTTGACCTTGTTTGCCTGTTTTGATCCTGTGGGGCGGCGGCGGGCCCGGCCCGCC
>JAODKN010000114.1:1999261-2020170 GCA_026774425.1 Petrocephalus zakoni
TTGTAGTGAAAGACCCAACCCATCTGATGGCACTGGTTGTTTTTTTAACAGCTATTGTATATATAATGATGTAAAAATCTATGGAAATCCTTCCGAGGTTTCGTATGTGCAGCAAGAACTCTACAATCACTTTGCACATTGTGGCTTCCTTATAAGCGTGTACCACACTCGGATATTATTAATAGGTGCCCCGAAGTCTCCTGGCGACCACTTATTCAATTCACTTTAGGGTTTCCGGACCGGACCTCAAATCGACTATAAATATTACATAACATAAGGTCATGCAATAGTACCCATAAGGCGCTAAACACGAGGGCAGAAATGACAGAGTGACCCGGTTACAGGGGCGCAGTAGGGGCACAGGTACCCTGGCAGATCTAGGGGGGGCAGCATTTTACAGGGGTCCTTCAAAGGTAAAATTACGAAACTATATGATGTGGGGGGGGGAAGGTGAAATTTTGTCAGGGGGCACAGAATTTGAAGCTCAAGGCTTGCAATCGGAGCCCTCTATGGAGCAGGCTGGTTCTGTGGGCTTCCTTGGGTACAATGACGTTCCTTGCCGATTTCCCCCGAACTCGGGTGGGCGGGGCCTCGCGTGTGGGCGGGGCCTTAGACGGCGGGCGGGGCTTTGCTCGGTGGGCGGGGCCTCCATTCGAGCAGGCGCTGAAACCAGCGGCTCGGACGCCGCGTCTCCCTGCTTTGGGCTCCTGCGCTCCTCTTACGGGCTGATTTCTCGCCAGATGGGACATATCCCCCCCTCCGCCACCGCCTGTGCACCCGGCTTGCGCGCTCCCGTATAGCGGGAAATGCTCTCTGGATCCAGGGAGCGGTGCGGACGCCTCTCCCGGGACCCGCTCCGCATTTAGAGCAACTTTGGCCGCCGGTTCCTCCGCGGTCGCCTTCGGGCTGCTCGGCGGCGATGGAGAGGAAAGTTTGCGAGAGCCCCGGCAGCAAGGTCCCGGCGGACCGGGAGCAAGCGAGCGGGGGGGAGCCCCACTCTGCCGGCAGCGGCCGGCACTCGGCATGCTGCCGGACGCGGATGGAGAGAGGAGAAGGGGAGGAGAAGAGCGGACCGGAGGACGCGGCCGAAGAGGGGGAAGCGGGCGGCCAGGAGCCGCGGGCGTCCGCGGGGGAGGAGGAGGAGGAGGAGGAGGAGGACGAGCTGGTAAGAGGAGCGGGTAGTTGGCTGCCGGACAGGTGTGTGTCTGCGAGCCGTGTGATCCGGGACTGCAGCAGGAAGCGTGCGGAGGGTCGGGACGCAGACGGCGGAACGTGACAGCCATCGCCCATGCCCATGCTCATGCACTTTATATCCCAGAGTGATCAGCATGCAGTTCCGCGCTTACGATCGGCTGTCACGGGGTCAGGTGTGTGTGTTTATCTCTGTAGGACGCCCACGTGGTGGGACTCGCGCTAGGACGTGGGACGGAGATGGAGATGGCAGCCGAGGGCTGTGGCATCAGATCTGTCACATAGATGGGTAGATGGTTGGGAGTCGTGCTTGTAAGAAGGTCGGCCGAAATCTAGCCCTGTAAAATGTGTAATGTGCATTTTCAGTTGAGAATTAATGGCAGCATGTTTCCTGGCCCTCGACTAAATCAGTCCAAACCCAGTCAATCTGAAAGAACCAAACAGTCGCAGAAATCGTCAAGTGGTTTGAAATAGTAATAAATGCTAGTGTTCTCGTTTTTGAAGTCTTGCAACTTCATTAAGCACAGAAAAACTAGCTAACTGTGACCCATCCTGAACCCCCCTTCAGTTGGATTACATCCCTTACTTTAGTTCCGTGAACCTTGATTATAGGAGAGTAAATTGCATGTAAAGCAGGACAGCCCCCATTAAGAGCTGAAGCCAGACATGGCGTGTTGGTGACACGCCTCTTCTCATGTGAAGCCTGGTCAGGCCCCTTTGGCCCCCAGTCACCCCTTTTACTATCAGGCTCCTTTAAGCTGCACGGCCAACTTATCTAACGGCGCATCCCTCTGGTGCGTGTTTAAACCCTTTTTTTGCTATGTGCACATTTTACTATGACCTTTTACACAAGGCACATTGAGTTCAGGCACGCTGAGTAAAAATGACCATGTTCTTGCAGTGATGTACAGTTATTTTTATAATGTTATAGTGTATATACCTGTCTAATCTCTGCCATGTTTGAACATGCACATAGTGCTTGTCTATAGTAGGTATTGGCCACATTCATACCAAACTAGGGGGGTGGGGTTAACTTAAGCTAGAAGTCATGATTGTTCCAAAAGAGTTTAGGAGCATTTTTATTGGACGATCGTAACTTCTAGCTTAAGTTAACTCAGCTGAGAGATCCTGCTTCATGAAACCCATTTGACATGAATTTTTCACCCAGTACAGGTAGCTATAATACACTGGTTATTAAGGGGAAAAATTAAGCCCAGTAATGGTCTGTGTAATGTGTGTGTGTGTGTGTGTGTAGCCTAGTTTTCCTGCTTTGATATGAAGCTCTGTGCACTCCAATGGAGATACACTGTTATTTAATGTGATATTATACAACTGATTCTGCCCCAGTTGACCTTAGCTTCAGCCGTGCCTATAAATCCCCTGTTTTTTTATTTTTGTTTATTTATTTTTTTGCTGGTAAGGTTACCACAGAGCAAATTTACATGTAGGATTTAGGCTAACACTGATCATAGGCTGTTATGGGCTGCATATTTAACCATTTAGAAAATGCATTGCCCAAGTGTTTCTCTGGTCCTGGGGGAATTCACTGATGGTTGTTGAACTAGACATAATCGTGACTTGCAGCAAAACTTATGATGTTTGTACTGCCTGTGCTGGGGTGCACACAGAGCCCCCCTTCTGCAGTCGACAGTGCCTCATCACCGTAACTGTCCCGCACCATTGGCGATGCTGCTGAAATGTGCGTTTCTGCTTCGTTGCTGGTTGCATGTCTGTGGCGACAAATGGCAGGTGTGGCGGCCGATGGTGCTCCTCTCCCGGTGGCGTCCTCGCTGTGTTTGGCCTGGCGTGGACATTGTAGAAGCTCCTATCTGCTTTAGATTCCCAATTGGGAAAACAGGAAGTTTAACCAAGTATCCCAAACATTGTAACGTCCAAACAAACATTTTGCATTATTCAACTGTTCTGTGCGGCCATGTTATTACAGTCGATTATATACTCAGGCTTTATGTATATAAACTTCCGTGTCCCGCAGCCCCACGTTGTCCTGTGTTTTATGCCCCCCCCCCCTTCACATATCGTTTGTGTGTCACATCGTGGTCCTGGTGGTGCATTATTTTGTGCTGCTGTGTATCCTGGTGGTGCATTATTTTGTGCTGCTGTGTATCCTGGTGGTGCATTATTTTGTGCTGCTGTGTGTCCTGGTGGTGCATTATTTTGTGCTGCTGTGTGTCCTGGTGGTGCATTATTTTGTGCTGCTGTGTATCCTGGTGGTGCATTATTTTGTGCTGCTATGTGTCCTGGTGGTGCATTATTTTGTACTGCTGTGTGTCCTGGTGGTGAATTATTTTGTGCTGCTGTGTATCCTGGTGGTGCATTATTTTGTGCTGCTGTGTGTTCTGGTGGTGCATTATTTTGTGCTGCTGTGTGTCCTGGTGGTGCATTATTTTGTGCTGCTGTCTGCCTGTGTATGCATGCCATGGCAATAGCCATATCAACAGGAAGTCCTGCTGTCATTTGGTGTAGCTGATATATGAAGTAACGAGATGACGTGGTAACCCCGGGTCACCACAGGTGCATAAATGGGTTGCTTACACCAGGCTTGACTCCATCTAGTCCCCAAAATGTGACTTGGGGGTGGTTGGCGGTTGTATTAAAAAGTGCAGCATGAAACGGGTTTGGGCAGAAGAGATTGCTCTGGAATCCAGCGTGCATAGGACTGTTTGGAAATGGTGTGGTGCGGCTCTGAAGAAGTGCAGCTGCGGAGTGCTGCAGAGATTTAGCTAAGTAACCGGAAGCTTGAGCTGAGTAACAGGGAAGCTCTCCATGCGGTTTTACTCTGCGTTTATCTAACAGTCGCTTTTGTTGAACTTCTGGGTTTTTATAGTTGTGGAAACTCCAGGAAAGGAGGAAGGGTCGAGAGGCTCTGTTTTAGCAAAGATGTGTTCCATAAAATGGCTCTCAGATTTATCATTATTCATTTCACTTGCCTGGTCGGTGTGGGCAATATACAATCTTTGATATGTCTTATTCCCATCAGGAAGACACTTACTTTCATAATTTGACTGTGTTTATAACTGGGCATTGTATGAATGGCCATTTTAAACCCCCCCGCAGAGCACTGTCAGTCTAATATGACAGTGAAGCCAGGCTCTAAATGAGAAGCACGTTAATCGAGTCATGCAGTCATGGAAGAAGGATCCTTTCTAAACGGCTTCCTCATAAGCTTTCCGTCTTCTCAATAGGTCAATATTAGCCTGGTTATGATTAGCACAAAACTGCATGGCTAATGAAAAGCAATTGGATATTTAAATGCCCTTTAGTGTTAAATTGCATCTTTGGTCATTCGGCGCCTGTTTAGATCCACGGCAGTGTGGAGATTAACTGCTGCTCCGAAGGCTCCCCTTCCACGCCGGTGCCTGTTCCTGGGAGCGATGTGTTTTTGCTCCGTTACATCACCTTCGATTTAGGGGTCTACGCCTGCCATTGCCGCATGTAATGTCTTTTGAAACGGATCCTGGCTGATGAAAAACCCATGGGGGCTGTGGGGCCGTCTTTAAATCCGCTGTGACCTTTAATTGGATTTAATGTATTAATTGTGATGTCATCTTCCCCTCCGCACTCATTACCGAAATATATCGCAGTTTATGCATAGAGAATTTGGAGGAGGCCGCGATTTACCTGCCGATTTCCTGTTGAATGTTTGAGACGATCCCTTAAGTGCACAAAACAAGAAAACAGCAAATGTGAGAGATACACGTGGTGCATGATGTGCATTTGGCTTTTAAACAGTTTCTGAATGCAATGTCTTTTTTCCCCCGAGTCTTAGGTACAGGGGCCGGATGGGAAGGGTTAATCTTAAACGTCAGTGAATCAGACGGCAGGTTTTGTTAAAGGCTTTTCCATTATGTTTTCGGTAATTTTAGGCAATTTTAATATATTATTGATTCAGTTTTCCCAGGAAAGCAGTGCTATTTTAGAGGTGTTCTGAAAGTGTCTGGCCATGTCTGATTTGCTCACATTGACCTTGAGAAAAGACCTTTAGAAAGAGAGCAGGGATTTTCGATCCAACACAGACAGTCTGACATTTTAAATGGGAGACTCACAGAATGATGCTAAATAAAGTCAGTTTGATCCTTTCAGTCCGTTTATCTGGGACTGTTAGCATTTGCTCCAGATTCGACACCCGCCGGCCTTCCCCGCAGAGGGCTCCTCGCCCATCTGACTCATCAGAGAGAAACTACAACCTATTAACGCACAGGAGGAAAAGCGGACTAGAATCTTGCGTGGATTCAGTAGATGCTTTGACGCTACTAATGTGCGCAAAACCTCGGCTACTTCATGATGAAGAGGAGGGAAGGGGACCACATGATGTTGGTGACGATGAGCATTTGGCTGATTACCGCATGAGTCCCCTGAAATACTGGGCTGTTATCTGCAAAGCATCACTTGCTATCAAATTGGACAGAAAGACACCCAGTTGTGCTATTGTTTGTATGTGCTGTATAAAGCTTCCATATTTGTGTCACACCCGCAGCGGTGTGCTTTAGCCCCCCAGTGCGGTCTACAGGGGTGCCCTCTGGTGTCACCGCATGGCTTATTTGTTAAGGAGATTAACATTTAATCTCCCTCGGACTCTGCTGACTTCTGTGGTGGGCAGGGCGGAGGTTTCGCTGTTGATCCCCATCCGCCCTGCTGTCTGGGATATGGGGGGGGGGCTTGTTCCCAGAAGCGGTAAGGTACGGCTCTCTCGCTGCACCTGGGCCCCCCCGTGTCAAGCTGCCTCGAGCCTGTCTGTGGCCGTCTGAGCCTGAACAGTTACATAGCTGTGTGTTTGAAATCCAGGCAGTAGTCCCCGGTTAAATGTACATTCCCTGGTCTGGGTGGTGTGTGACTGGGTGGCTTCGCACTCTGTGTGGCTGGGATTGGGAGGTTACAGGTTTGAATCCCAGGACCGGCAGATTAATGCCACCATTGGGTCCCTGAGCAAAGCCCTTAACCCCCAAGGTCCAGGGCAGTGCACACTCCCATTAGCTGTGTGTACGTCTGTCTGTCTCATAGAGCATAAGACACAAAGGAGAATTTCCCCATGGGGATTAATAAAGTATCACAATTCTATTCTAAAATGCGCAGATTGAATTACAGATGAGTGTCATTTTGTTGTTGTGATGTAAGCGACGTTGTATACAAACCCTTTTAATAATGGCTGATTGCCAGGAAAGAGGCCTTTCTGCCACTAACCCAGGGTGATTGCAGTGGTAGCAAACACTTTGTTTGCCAAATAAAGCCTGTGTCCCCCAGGATGGTGAGTGAGAATGATTATCTGTTTACATGCATTACTGATGGACCGGATGGTGTCCTCATGCTGGTATTGTGAGTAGCACCTTGATTATGCGATAAATGTGCTGATCCTGTTTCATACAGAAGGTCTGGGGGTTAATGTTTTTATCAATAATAATTCCAAGACCTGCCCGTGTTGGGCTTTCAGGAAATGACGTGCTGGCAGACTTGTCTGTAAACTGTTTATCCTTCGCCTATATTAGTTATTGGCTGCAGCATTCCTTATTTTTTATCCCTGCTAAGACTTTATTACGTATCTGACGTTTTTGTGTATAAAGCGCATTCTTTAATATACTCTCTGTTTGTGTTAATACCTAGCCGCCGTCTGCTGAGATTTCACAAAAACTGGTTAACAATCCAAATGGCCAATCCTGCAGGGGTCTGCGTCCTCCGGTTGTGTAGAGACTGTTTCTGTGCGGTCGCTGTGACGAGTTATCCGTCGCCCCGTCGTTCCGACACCCGGAAGGTGCTCCGGCTTAAATGTTTTAGAAATTTAAATGTCACTTTTGCTAAACGATACTAGCAGTGTTCCTACTCAAAGATCTCTGTAGTTTCTAGATTAAATTAATATCCTAAATAAGTGTATAAATTAAATTTCCTGTTTGTTTTATGCCATATGAAATGATATAATGAAAACCAGTTACTCTGTGAGATGGGTTTATTTTTTTCTTGTGTTTTTGCTCACGGGTTTGAATCTTAAATTTGTTTTAATCCAGTACAAGTTTGAATAAACACGAGAAGCTCATCTGTCTAGGGAGGATATCTGAAAGTGGCGTCGGGGGCCTTCTCTCGGCCTTATGGGTAGGGGATCTGCTTTTCTCCGCCTCCTTCCCATCTTTGGCTTGAGAATCGATGCTCTTTTCTGTCACAATTTTGAACTTTGCTGTTTGGGGTCTCCATAAACAGCCTTGCCCTGGTTGGAAGTGCACGGGCCTTCAGTCTTTGGGGAAAGGATCGGCCAAGCAGATGTTGGCTGATGTACTAGTGAAGAAAACTGCGTCCTGGGTGAGGGACCCTGAGAACAAGGGGCCTGCTGGAATTCCAGAGGACCTTCGGGGAACATTGGGGTCCAAGTTTGTAGCCGTCCGGGTTCATTTCCTCTGCCTGTGGGCTCATCCCCCTTTTCACAAGAGTAATAATATATTGCTGCAGCGTGAATTTAAATATTTTTCTAGCGTGCGGAAAAACACCCGAGAGGAAGCCGCGCTTTAGTGTATTTTTAGCCGTATTTTTTTTTTATTTTATTTTACGTGAGAATTCTTGTACAGTTCATTCATCCTGGGTACGGCTGGAGAATCAGTCACTGGGACTTATTAGCATTAGCTGACTAAAGCCCAGTTTGAACTCTGACTTAAATAAACATTGCTTTTGCAAGCAAGATGAGACGCACGAGTCATCAGCTGCAGCTCAGAACCTTGTAGTGTAATCAGAATGTCCACAGAACCTTGAAATGCCATGGCGAAGGGTCGCCCTGATAGGAGTGGGTCTACGAGCATCCCTGCAGCTAGGCCAGCAATGCACGTTGAGTTCTCCACGGAAATTGCTCTAAACAGATATTTGAGTCCATAATCATCAATTTAGCATTGAAGGCATATTCTGCAGGTTATACACAATAGCTGCTTCTGAATCCTGACCTTGGAAAGAGTTTGACTGGTGTTTTGAATAAAATTTACGAGGCAAATTATCTCTCGGACCTTTTGAAAGAGATTGTAAATGGCTTTTGAGGTTTGAGTGTGTGTGTGTTTGTTTTTTTTTAGCAAAAGCTGTCAGGCACATATTGCATGATCTGCGAAAGATCAGCTGTGTTTGAAAGTTGCCTGAAATCAAATGGCATTTCCCCAAGCTTTGTGGGAACTTTTTTGGGAATCGTGGCAGATGAACAAGATGTTGATCGATTTTAAGATTTTAAACCACTTGCTGTAATTGTTAAATGAATTCAGTCTGCGAAACATGGCCTTTTATGAAACATTGTAACAAAAATTAGTTTGAAAGCAGGGTCAGAATTTTGGACAGAATCCAAATTCACACCATAACTGCTGTCTTGTCCTGCTTACACATGCAGCTCCAGATGGAACACATGACAAGGAAACGGACAGTGTATTTCTACTTTTAACCTTTGACCTCTGCATGTCTCTTATTGGGGGCAGGACTGTAATCCCTGTTGGCTTTACAGGGGATGTAGGAGGATGTGGAGTTTTCTTATTTTTAGACTGTCCATCCTCCTAAAAATGTGTGTTTTTCCCTTTCTGTGTTGGACTAATAATTACTAACGTGAGTTCAAGATTGGAAGCCTGGCCCCTGAGTTATTTTTGGTGAAAGTAATCATATCCCTTCATGGGGCAGGACTGTGACTCTGAAGGGGTGCGGTGACCCAGTTTGAGGCACGCGCAGCGACACCTACGCACACGTGTGCCGCTGATGGTCTGTGCTGCCACCCGTTGGGGTAGCTGGCACTGCTGCCCTCAGCCGGACCCGAATGTCAGCGGCGTGCTGGCAAAGCCCATGGGTGCCCGCATCGCTTAGGCGCTCACCTCGCAGTCGCTTATGGAATGGCATTCTTAGGTCGAGCTGCTCCTAATTTTCCGATTAATTTTACACGATACGGTGTATTTTAAAATGCCCTCTTGATCAACACCAAGTTCGCTTTGTTACTTGGAGAATTCGCCTTGCTTACACCCTTAAGTTGATTCATGCTAATGGCATCAATCGTCTCGACGTCTTCAGGGACCAAACAGGAAATGTCGGTATGCATTTCAGGGACCGCTGTGAAGCCCCTGTCCCTCAGGTATTTCATATGGTGTTGTTCCTGGCTGCAAGTAACCTGAACTGGAATTAAAATGCCCGTGGACTCTGCCTGAGATTAGGCCTTGAAGCATCGCCACTTAATTTTTGTTCTTCCAAGATTGTACCTGTCAGAGGTGAGATTAACAGTACTTGATCATGTCTTCAATAAGGCTTTTTTGGAACGATTCTCAAAGTCTAGTCAGTTGTTCGCTTGTGATTATAGCTGAGTGTTTAATGTTGAACTGAATCAGCCTGGATCCTTGGCAAAACTCAGATCTGATTTTTCTGGTTGGTGTTAGAGAGGCTTGGCAGGATCTCAAGTCAGAAGATGAAGGCCTCAAATCAAGTATTTTAATGGCATCCTGTCTCTTTAAATGTAGACTCCTTCTGCCCCAGAGAGACCCGAGATTGTGCCTCTGGGCTTCTTCCCTCAGCGTCCGATCTCGGTCTGTTCCGTAGGGGTGGGGGAGCGGCCTCACTGAGAATGTGTGGACAGGCCGAGCTGATGTCACTGTGACTTTATGGGGGCTGCAGCTGTTTAGGGTGCTGGAGTTTAAAGACTCACGGGAAGCTGACGTCACCTAATGGTGGCCCGTGTCAAGGGCTCCAGGTGTTAGACTCTACCATGGGAATAAGATTATGATTAATTGCACTTGTTTATTATAGCTCTGTTTGTCCTGTTGTGTCCCCTGATGCATCTGTCCCCTAACCTGCAAATGTGACATGTGAACTTGCTGGATTATCCTGTCTTACTGTTATGTGGCTTCTTGCACAAATCATAAAACCCGGACATGAGCCCGGATAGCATCTGGGAACGATGCACTGGTGTTGGATGTCAAGGTTGTGGGCATCCGAGTGGTTTTTAAGATGCTGGATTAGCCGTGACTTTGCATCACACCAGTGGTAAGTTTAGCTTTTTAACTGCCAGCTATCGATATAATATTTATCTCGAAGGCACCCGTGCCTGTAAAAAACACTGCTTAGACTGATTGCTAGGTAACCCCAAAACAGTTTGTGAGTGCAAAGCAAACAAACATGTCAGTATTTTACGCTTGAAGCGACACCTGGTAGCACGGCGATTTGCTGTGCTACTGACATCTTTGTCAAGATTTGAGAGATGAAAGTAGTGTTTTGCGGAAAATCCAAGTGAACAAAGGGCTCGCAATTGTGCGAGACAACGCGAGTATCATGGAAAAAGCTGTGGATGATTTGGGAGTCGCTAGCTTGGGCTGTTTTGCTCATTCGCTACAGCTTATGATGCACGAGGGGCTGCTATCGCAACGACGTGTAAGAGACACGATTGCCAATGGCAGAAAGATGTTTAAGCATTAGCCAATCGCGCGTACTCTCCTGGAAGCTATTCAAGCTGCAAATAACTCAAAAACACTTAAAACAAGATGTAGAAATGAGGTGGAACAGTACATAATGTATGCTTCTAGTAGCCTAATTAACAAAGCTTTCTTTGGAATACCATTTTTTTTCATTTGTGTTTCCATTTGTGTTAACGCGCTCTGGTATCGGATATTCCTATATGGGCCGGTACCCTCTGTTCCGGTATCGGGATCGTATCGGCCCTGCGAAAGTGGGATGGGTGAGTGCCCTGTGAGCTGTGCAGGCCTTGCAGGAAGCCAGGCCCATGTGTTCTCCTTGTCGAACATCATGCACAGATCTAAATATGTTGCCTTCTAGCTATGCCTGATCCTTGCCATGCCACACTAATGTGGGGGGCTGCAGTGTCCATCATCTCCAATCTGCTTTGTGTTTTCATATACTAAACTAGTCTTTTTGTAATATTAACTAATATTAACTTTTGCCTTATTAACTGTTTTTGGATTAATTAATTTATTTATTTGGAGGAAAATTTAATATCTGGGTGTCGTTCTGCAGCTGTCACTCCATGGACGGGCTGTGAGCAGCCTTGCCCTTCCCTCGGGGCGGGGAGCCGCTATGTGGGAGGAGCCTGTTCTCCTGATCCATGGATAATGAAGCGACTGGTCCACGCCGCCCCCAGGGCTCCGCCCATCTGCCGCTGGGAGTGTCCCTGGCTCCCCGCCAGCCTGCAGGGCGTGTTCATCGTGCTCAGGCCTTTGATTCGCCAGCGCTTCGGTTTTGCATCTTTTGTCTGGCCGGTCGAGCTGGTTTCCGTGTAACGACTGGCTTCTGATCACCCCCCAAAACAAGGCGCTGTTCACCCGACACCTGCTGCGTTCCGGCCCGTTTTTGACCCGAACCCGGAGAGGTCTCGGCGCCGTTTAGCAGCCCCTTTGCCGGACCCCTGTGTCCCGACCTCGGCGACATGTGGCGCCGTTTCTGGCCTGCTGTAGCCTAACCAAATGGTGCCCTGGCCAAGTCAGCAGCAGGCAGAGGGCACAGCAGAGCTTCAGGCTGGCACTGGGAACTCGCTCCCTCTGCCTGCTGTGTTTCTGCTGAGCAGATCATGCATATTGTTGCTCCTCAAGCTATTGTTGGAATTCCTCGAGTGTGTGTGCGCGCGCGGTGTCTGTGTCTGTGCGTACACTTTCCATTTAGTAATTGCTCTGAAACATATGAGGTAATTCTATATTTGATGGTTGCTTGACAGTGAAAATGACTTGCCTTTGTGTACAATGCAGTGGTCACGCTCACGACTGCAGAGCACCAGCCCGTGTCCTGATCAGAGTCAGCCTCCCGGATCCACCCAGGGTGGGGCGGTTACACGGCCTGTTCCGTGCTGTGCCGTCGTGACTCTCTCGCCCTTCGTCTTTACGGGGCTTGTGCATGCTAGCTTGTTTACAAGACCCTCAGCTGTAGGATTTCTGGTTTCGGTTTGAAAGAGATGGTGGAGAGCAGAAGGGAAGCAGAGGAGGGCTGAGAGCGTGTGCGGGATAAGGCCCTGTCACCCTTTAGTGATCCTGGGGCCTTTGTTGTTGTTGTATTTTTTTTTTTTAAACGAGGTGATGTAATAGGGGCCATAATTCATACAGTGGGGTCAACTTAATTATTAACCAATGATTTTGAGTCTGTGAGTGACAGGGGAGGGGGGAAATCTGGGGACCAATCAGCTTTCAGCTGGGCCTGGTTCCCCCGTGGCCCCGCCCCTGTATGCAGTCCTCTGCCCAGAGTGTCTCTCTGAGATTTATGCTGCCGAGCCTGCCTGAGAGTGCCGTTTCCTTCCTGTCAGGTGACATTTTCAGGAGGCCCAGGCAGCACAACATGCAGCTGCTCTTTACCCCATCAAGCTTAAAACAACCAGTCTGTCCCGATCCTCCACCTGTGACATTTCTGTGGGTAGGCGGGGTGCTGATTCCTCCCCAACAGTGAGGTTCCTTGACGGGGCATCCGTGGTATGCCAGCTATTCACTGCCTTTACCAAGACGTACCCCAAGTTAATGTCATTTATGTGGGGGATAATGCTATCGGGCATCGAATGAAAATATAGGACAGAGTCAAAGGGTAAAGGGCGAAGAGTGAAAAATCTTATGGCCTCGATGCATGATGATACATTTTTGAGTTTTGGAAAACGCACAAAAATAGTTTTAGCTTTTAAGCTCTGCAAATTGTACCTGCTCGAAAAATCAGATGAAGTGGTTTACTGGCGCGGCTCTCTTGGTAATTGGGGTCCTCGTCAATTTTCAGCGCGGTGATTTATTCCCGTTTGTGTGTTTTTGCTTTGAAGTCCCGCCCCCTGTGAAATGTGTCCTTCTAATCTTCCCACGGCACCTGAAAATATTTAAATGCTGCTCTTGCTCTCTGCGTCGGTCATTAATCTCATCGAACAGTTGCACGATGTTTTCAGAAGTCTAGATTCAGAGGTGTCTGTGTATGTCACGTTATGCAGTGCATCTCCATGGGACCGGACTGCACTAGACATCAGGCCACTTTGATAGGGTACTATGAAGTGCCGATGATTCACTGGACGCTGAAACGCTCCGTCTCAGTTTGCGACCGTGTGAGAGATTTATTAATGATCATTATTTGCTTTGAGTGCCGAAGTTTATTATCATTATCGAAATACAAAATAACCAAGTCAATGTCTGTAATAGGCAAGAGAAAATGAAGCATGTTCTCTAAGACTAATATAACTATAATGAGCTGTTTATTACACTCACTCTGTGTGCCCTCCTAGCCAAGGTCTTTCAAATCAAAGCATCTTCTCTAGTGCTAATGATGCTCCTTTGGGCACAACATGCTACCTCTGTTAGCCTGATATCTGTCACATAGCTGTGATGGCTGCTATGATTGGGGCTCCACCTGCACTAACCTTTTAGTCATGGAGAATGCTGGTAAGTCAAGAAGACCTGGATGGGAAAAGTCCATTAATGTTGGCTTCACCTGTTGCATTGCATTATGTGATGTTCTTGGGAGTTAAGTGAATTCGCGTGACTGGTTGGTGTAGTAAAATCGACAATCACCTGTAGAGATGTTTTCAAAAGCGAAATAAATAGCTAGCAAATGGTTAGATTGTAGCAAGCTATTTGGTTAGCAGAACATACTGCTTCAGCATCTCCTATGTAAGGAACTGCTTATTTAATAGTTATATTTATTTGATATGTTTGTAGCCAATGGAGGGCCATTAAACTGCAGGAGCGAATATGTGTATTGAGTGGTGGTCAACTCTGGTGCTGGAGTTGGCGTTAAGCCTGGAACACGCCCATTTTCGACCGTTGTAAGCTGTCGGGCTGTTCGTGTAGGTCTGTGACTGCATGTGAGGCCGCTGTGTGGGGCACAGTCGGACAGTCGGTCCCTGTTTGTGCTGTTGTGGCTGATGTTAGCATGTTGAACTGGCGTCAGAGCTAGCTGGCGAAACGGTGTTCTCTGATTAGAGGTGACGACTGACGTACAACTTAGTCAAATCTGTGTGTTTTACAGTCGATGGAGACTGATGATTGAATTTAGTATGTTATTGTCAGCTTTGTGTGTAGCCAGCTTGAGTATCACCAAGGGATCGGAGTGCCTGAGGACGGGGGAGAGCTAAAGCCACTTGCCTCTTAGTGCAGTCGCAGTGATGGAAAGCCACGACGGAGTGATGCTGCCCCGAACGACCGCGTCTGGTCGGATCCGTGGCTGACTCGCTGTGCTCATTAACGTTTTACTGGAGGAAAGTGCTAATTTGGCTAAGTGCATAAAAACTGCTCGTTCTGTTTACTGACACGAAGAGTGTTTTGGCATGAAATAATTTCATTAACTAGCCAATTTATTGCTCCCTTTAACTTGCAGACTGGAGCTCTTTAGCTAATATTTTTTCCAAAAACACGACTATTAAAACTTTATGAATATTGATAAGCGGAACCTGCGTTGCCGTTGTTTTACAGCACTTTGCATACATTAGCTGAGCTCACTATGAAAAGACCTTAACAAGGCAGTGACATACAGCTAATCAGTGACTCCCATCAACACTGGCACATTAAAAGTGGTTATTTAAACAAAAGATGTTTAAATGAAACCTCTGAAAGTCTTTGCGTACCGGCTGCCTTTGGGCTTTAAAATGTAATGGCTGTTGGGGATGGGGATCTTTTTACTGTTTTATTATGGGATGTCACCATGCCCTGGTTGTTAATCGATTCTGTCACCGTTGTGGTTTTTTAAGTGCCACAGTACTGCAGTGTACTACATGTGTACCTGACAGTCAGTCTGCCGTAGATGTCCCCCAAAAGGAAGTCCTGTATTTGTCAGGAGATATTCCACCACCATAAGTGTGGGATAGCGGGAGTAAATGATGCCGTTTTACAAACTTCCTCTTATCGTTTCTTCTCCCGGCTCTAATGATTGGGTTTCCAGGTGTCCAGGCTCCCCAGGTGCCATTCATATCCCACATGCAGATATAAAGCTTCCTCACCAGCCGCTGAGCTGCAGTGCTGCCCCCTTCAGGCCCCTACGTGTCAGCCTTGCCCACCACCATGCTGAGCATCACTATCGCCCAGGTCCCTGGGAGTGGCCCTGCCATGGCTACATCTGACCTTGTCAGAAACTTGTGGTCTGCTTCATACCCCACATTGCTTTGATTCATTCCTCTAGACGTGTGTTACCATGCCCTGTTAGTCACCCCCACATCGGGTGGCTTTCCTCTATTGGCTATGATCACATTGAATTTTCACCGTAGAGGCTGCAAATAGAATATCTTTATTGGCATTGTACTTGTACAACAATGTTCTGTGTGCTACATTTAAAATAAAAGTAATAATATTATTTAGATACGCACTTGTGAGCAACAAAACGGGCCACACTTTACACCACTGCACAACCTTAGGCTTTGGCGCATTTTTTTAGCCCAGGAGTGTATGCTGATATCTTTGTGGCACTTGTAAATAGATGTTCTGTGTGTACCAATGCTACAAATTTTATATTAAATTGATAACAACAATAATAATATTTATTATTATTATTATTATGTAGATGTTTAGCCAGATAGTGAACTGAAGTACAGTGATCATATTCAATTTAGCAGTGTTAATTTTAACAGTGTTAGATAAAAAAATTAACAGCAGTCATATGGACAGTGTTTGGAAGGTTACTTTCGAAATATAATAAGTTACAGGGGAATAGTTACCCTGTTAAAAATGTTATAACTAATGTAAATTGATTTTCTTTTCTGTCACACTGTCTGGAAATATGCTAGAAGCCGGCATTCCTGCGCAGTGAAACCATGCAAAGCCGCAGAATGAATGCTCATATTCTACATTTTGGATGTAACCCCTTTGTAATCACCAACATGTTGACACAGGAAATGTAATTACTATTATTAATTACTATTAATATTGCAAATGTTTCTCTTAGTAACTGTTACTGATTTATGATTAAAATTATTTTGTAATTATGTCACTAGTTTCTCTGCAACATGGCATATAGATAAAAAAATAAATAAAAAAAAAAATGGGCAGCACAGTGAACCTGCACCAGCACATCTGATGGTACGGTGCAGAATGCTGTGTGTCACTGGCCTGGGATTCATGGATGATCTGTTTAATTTCACTCAAGATCTCAGGCTGGGCTGTGAGAATCGGCCAGTGGCTTGTTTACTGCTGGAGGTAGTGATGGATCTCACTGTACAATGCTACACGGCGCCTGCTCAGTGTATATGTATCGTTTCCATAACAATATTTTCCATAGCGATGCACTCATGCAGTTTGGCACTGGATGACCTGCCTGCTAATCTAGGACGGGGTCACGGTAAGCCTGGGGCCTGTGCCAAGCGGTATGGGGCACGGGGCAGGGGACCTCTCGGTGGGGGTGCCCACCATCACTGGAAACACTCTCACAGTCACACACTAACGGCTGTGGGAGAACACCCATTCAGACATGGGCAGAGCATGCAGATGCTGCATGCACGGAGAAGGTTCTTTTGTTTCGTGATACTGTGCTTCAAAACAGAGGCCGACCCAGTTTCACTCTTGGGTTCACGGTGTCCTAAAATGTGGCAGACCCAACGGTCTCTCTTGGGTTCATAGTGTCCCAAATGGAAGCAGACCCAGGTTTCAATCGCTTCGGTTCCCGGGGCAGACCCTGTCTCTCTTTCTCAGGTTCCTGTCTCAAACGGAGGGAAACCTGTTGTTTCTCTCTTGGGTTCCTGCCCCAAGCAGAGGCAGACCTGATTTCACTCTATTGGGTTCCTGTCCTGAAAGGAGGTTTCTCTCTCTCGGGTTCACGGCCTCCCTAACTGAGGTAGACCCACTTTCTATCTTTCTGATTCCTGTCCCAAAAGAAGGCAGACCCAAGTCTCTCGCTCTCTCGGGTTTTCGGGTTCCAAATGGAGGCAGACTCTGACTCTCTCTTCGATTTCTGGCCTCCGGAAGCAGACCCGGTTTCTTTCCTAGCTTCACTGTGTCCCAAACAAATGCAGACCCGGTTTCTCTAAATTGGGTTCACTGTGTCCTAAACGGAAGGAGGGGTTCTCCCAATGCGTGCACACGTGTCTCGTGAATGTGTCCCTGTCCTTTCCGCTGTGTAATCGTCCTGATTAGATAGAGCTGCCTACCTCAATGAATGGAATGAAATGTGTGTGCATGTCGTCTGTTGGTATTATAGGCGGTTAATATTTGTTTTAATAAACCAAATAGCAGGTGTTCTGGTTTGACCTGTTCATGGGTGGTGGTGGTGGTTGGTGCATCGTCGTCATTCTTCTTCTTCTTATTATTACTATTATAATTATTTTTGTGTTTTATTATTATCAATAATAAATGTATTATTTATTTATTTTTGGGTTTTTCCTGTTTTTGAAGTCTAAGTGTCTGTCATTGTCAGCTACAGTATATAATCCGTAGGTCTCATTGGTCATTGGTCACGAAAGTATGATTAACAGGATAGAATATAAATATTTATGGCATTTAAACACGACATGCAGACATGGACAGGACGGAAGTCAAAAATGGTTTGTACGATACAAACTGACCATGGAGCTGGGCTTGGGCGGTAATGCGGCATACCGTGGTATTTTGGGTATTTTTTCGGTTGGTAAATTGTATTGCTGGGGGACCCACCATGCTCGATGGATTTTATTCACTGACGCATGTGGAACCTAAATTTTTGAAGTAGCTGTTCAGCTGTGAGTTGGTTACGGCTACGTCTGGTTAGAGTCGGTCATCAGCAGTTTGGTGATCGCCAGGCAAGTACAGCAGTAGTGACGAGAGTGCGGCTAACGAGCTCGAGCCTGTCCGTCAGCTCTGTCACTCAACTCGCATGTTGCTGAAAACACAAGCAGAGGCGACGACATCCGAATGTGTGTGCCTCCAGAAGCAAGGCCGACACAGCCTCTGTAGCTTCTCCCCGTGACGTTTAAAGCACTTTTGCCAGGAAATTTAAATTGGGAAAAATGGCTAACTATAGGCCAAAGGGCCGTTCATCACTACTGATGTGCGACCATACTCAGTGCTAGAGAACACGCGATCGTTAAGATATTGTATATATTTTTTTATTTTACATATCTTACAAGCGTCTTAGGCTTCCTTATTCAGACACATCTATAGATCCCTTGTCTTTTAGGTTGCTGATCCTAATCGTTCGTGTTTGTAGTTTTAGTAAATAAAAAAAAATGAAATAAAAAATCCCTGCTGTGCCGAAATTGTACTGAACCGTGAACCCAAAATCGAGGTTTGTAATGAGCTATGAAGTTTGTGCACCAGTCACACCCCTACAGGACCGCCTGAGTCTGCCAGAAGTAGCCGGCTGATGACCTTGCTGGCCTGACCTCTGTGCATTATGTACGTGCCAGCAGTCGGTTTCTCTGCCTGCCATGGCTTACTGCAAACATGGCAATGTGGCAGGTTTATGTTGCCTTTGGCTCAGTTCCTGTGCGATTATGGTAAATGTTTGCCCGTGGTTGGGGTGTGAACTTTAAACCCCGTACACCCTCCTCCTGGGTCACTGAGGCGGCTTTTGGGCATCGCATCGCTCTGCCTGCTCGAAGCACAAAAAAACCTCCACAAACACAACTGCCGTCCATAAAGCCCCAGCCGTGACCTTGAATTATATAAACTAGTTTGCTATTTTGCTTATATGTGCGTTTGTATGGCAGCCGGGTTCTGCATCTCTCTCACATATATACTGTAGCTTCTCTCCATTTATCTAGCTATCGGGCCCTTCTCTGGCCTTAGCAGAGATGGATTTTATTGATCCCAAGGGCAAATTCAGCCAAGGGACATGAAATGGACCAATACAAACTCAGCACACAAGACAAAGGATGAAGGTGGTGCATTAATGGATACGAGAATATAAATGATAATTGAGAGGGACATTTCGAAGCCCTAACAAGTAAAACAACATTTAAATTACCCAGTTTTGGGGAAGTTGGCTCGCAGGGTAATTGCCAAAGTTTTTAAAATATTTCTGAATGCAGCATTTTTGTTGTTTTGCCTTTATTTAATATTTCATCTTGAATTTTCTGCCTCTATCGATTTTGCTTAGGAAGAATGATCCCTCCCTGTAAATAATCTGTGGAGCTGGCTGCAGTAAATCAGGAGTGAGTGAGCAGTAATTTGCAGAAGTGAGCCTCTGAGGGGCGTGAGGTTCTCGCTGGCTGGTTTTCCCCTCTGAAGTCACGGCTGCTTCATGAGGCCCTCTCCCTTCCGGAGCTCCTGACCTCCTGCTCGGTCTTCCCTCCTTGTTCTGACTCGTATATCGTATAACTTCAGCTTCCTCATTCTTAGCACCGTATCCGAGTCGGCAGAACCTCGTGCCTGCAGCTCAGGCGGCCCTGTAGCTTTCCTGGGACACCTGACATGTGATACCAGCGATTGTTATTGTTGGGTGTTTAATCTGTTGATGAGTCTGTTTACGCCTGCGTGGGTGTCGCTGCGCTTAATTGGCCGCTCCGGGCCGCGACTCTTTGTAGAGCCACCTGCTGCCGGGGGACTCGCGCTAATTGTTCCTGTGTTAGATAACGAGTGTCGCAACGTTCCTGAGAAAATTGATTATCTTTGTTTCGTTCTAAAGGGTCATGTGACTGTCTGATTTGTAAACATGCAAGGCGGTGCTAGCCAACCTGCCAACCTTTGCTCCCGGTTACGGCCTGCAGGTTTGGAAGGGTAAGCCTCACAGAATCTCAACGTTTGGATGTGTTTATGGCTGTGATTATATGCGGGAACTTGAGTGACCAGCTTGCTTACAGGCTACCCCAATCCTGGGGTTCTTCACTTGGGGTCCCCGGCACCCTCCTTGTCTGGTAGGAATGGGTTAATGAGCAATAGAAAAGCTTACTGCCTTGAGAGCATTGAGTTGTCCTTCCTTGAGTAGTTTTGGACATCTTCCCCCTGTGGGACAAGGATGAATGCCCTCTGTGTCCCAGGCAGGGCTGTCCTGTAGGTGGCTGGGATTAATGCCTGCTTTGGTGGGCTCCTGTTTTTAGCCTGGATGCCCAGGCAGTGTGGTGAGGAGCCTCTGTTTCCATCCCAGTAAGGTCTTCTGGGCCCTGCGGCCTCGCTTACCTCTGATGGCCTGGATTCAGTGATCGGACCCAGTAAGACCTTGAGGAATGACGTGGAGAAACATGTTCTGATCTCCTCGGCAGGTCACCGCCGGTCTGCCGCTTTCTCTGTATTTCTTGTGTAATCTCACTGACTCATCTTCCAGGTCTTTACATTCGGCGGCCCGAAGCCCGGCTCTGCGGCGTGTATGAGCCAAATGGCAAGTTACTCTGGCCAGACAACTGAAAAGCCTCCGTTAAAAATCGCTCGATCAAAACATGAAGGGCGGGGAGACACCATCTATTGAAAGATGGCGTGCTTTTCAATCCAAGTAAATGTCTCTATCCTCCTCGCAGCTGCTGGGCCTCCTACTCTGAGTGACTCTCATCCTGTCAGGGCTCGGCCATGTTGATCTCTAACCTCACAGTCTCTCCTGACACACTTCAGCTCGTTGTTGCTTTTTGAAGGCTGCTGTTGACTAACATTTGTTCCTTTGGTCCGAATGTGAGCATCCTGACATTTTAAATTGGACTAGTGTTTCCAATCTGCGCTTTGAAACTTCTCAATGTGGCCAGCTGTAGCTATGAGAACATAAATTATGTGTTCAGCCTTGACAGATCTAGGCTGTGTAATCAGTGTCATTATGGATTGGCAAGTATTAGCAAGTATTAGCTTCAGTACGATACAAAAGGGACTGACTTAAAATTGTGTTTGTGTGTGTGTGTGTGTGTGTGTGTGTGTGTGTGTGTGTGCGTGTGTGTG
>JAODKN010000114.1:2069264-2098363 GCA_026774425.1 Petrocephalus zakoni
GCGTTGTCCCTGTGCCCTAGAGCTCGGTATGGCAGGTCACGCCACCCCCCCCCGCCCCGCCCCAATCACTGAACCTGCGGAAGGGGGGGGGGGCACCACCTGAGCTTCCCATACCCCTGCAGCGGAGCGTGTTGGCCTACTTGTAAATATCACCTCCCCCCTAAGCTCCTTTGTCCTTCCTTTGGATTAAATACATCCCTGGTCAATTATACCCCCCCCCCCCAAAACCCCTGGCTTGTTTCTTTCTTTCAGTGATGCAGGCCCCCATTTTCGTGTGAACCTGGCTGAGGGATTCTTTTCCAGGCAAAAACACCGTGCTGTTCACTGAAGCTCCGAAGCTCGACCTCCGGCTCTGCATCTGAGAATCATTTATTCTTCCCATTACTGCTAATGTATGAATATTAGCATACGTTTATGGATATGGTTCTGCCCCCGTTTCCTGCTGCCATCGGCCCTGAACGGGGAATTCCCCAATAAAAGCCAGGTCCATTGCAAGCATTTTGTCGCATGGCTGAGTTCCCAGAGCCTCTCAGGTCTTACCCATCGGTGCTCTGAGTCAGACTATCTTCAAAGTGGGTCTGACCCCACAACACACATGCTATAAATAAAGGCAGCTAAAGGTGATACGCTTTGCGCACGTCTCCCGGATGTTTTTTCCACTCTCTGTCATGATATGAGTATTGCGCCATTTCCAAGAAAGGCCTTTGGGTTGGGGTTCTTGGTTCCACTCAGAGAAGAGTGGGTTTAAGGAGTGTTTCCTCCTACACGGTGCATGTACCGCCTTTATCAGCTGCACGGGGCTTTCAGGGAAATTACAGGGCTTCCGAAGGAACCATCTCCTCCTGAAATATCGTAACGCGTCCTTCTCATTTGCCAAGTAGGAACTTACTTTGTCGTCAAGCGATTTGGTCTGTGAGCCTTAACAGATAACCAAAATCATTAATGTGTATAATTTGTCCAGTCACACTGCACCTTTCAAGTCATGTTGAGGGAGCTGCAGTGGAGCTACGGTGATTTTAGGAGTCAGGGGGGTGATAGTGTGCTGTATCACCTTAGTCAGATGTGATGTGCATTTACCAAACTGGGATGAAATTGTGTCATGGTGAAAGTGTTCCGTGTGCAATGGGTTACATATTTAGTGTTTATTTAGTTGCTGAACTTAACTAGGGCAGCATTAATCTGGAGCTTGAATCTCACTTCTCAATCTTAACGCATCATCAAGCCATTTTTGGCTGTTTTAAGGGACCCACTGTCTGCGTAAAGCTGCACTTAATCTCTGGTTATGAGGCTCTCCGGCCACTTTAAAAGCATTCTGGGAAGGATATAACCCCATTAGTGAGCAACTGGGACCAGCAGTGTAAGTCGATGATGGCCTTCTCATGATTATTGAACAACTCATGAGAATATCTCTCTGAAAGGAAGTTCTCAAGATAGTTTGGTATAGAGAATCTGCTGGTGTCTGATTTCATGGTTTTGGTCTAACAGGAGGACCAGCCGCCCTTCTGTTTGCGGTGTGCGTTTGATGTTGGACACTGCGGCTTGTTTGTCTTTAAAGGATGCTTGACTCACTCTGACAGCTCAGTAACTGTGCCTTACATGGAGTCTGTCTGACGAGCAGACTTTCCCTGTGTGAGTCACCCCTATGGCAAAGCTATGTGGGATCTACAGCAAGGTCTCAGCCGTGACCTTCGGCAAACATCACTTTGACTTTAGTATTTTGACAGAAAATGGTTACATTTATTTAGTCGTTAGTACGTAGTAATACTAGTTCTTAGTAAGCCATAGAGACGAGCTGTGATGTTATGCTTACTGTGTTTGAACAGGGTATTTCAGTTATTCATAATATTCTTTGGTTGTTGGTAACAAGAAATTAATTTGTTTGCAAATTGTTGATGAGTGTAGGTATTCTTCAGGCTCCTTCTCCACTGGAATAACATCCGTCTAATGTTACCGTCGTTTTATCCTGCATCCCATGTTTCAGTCCGTGCCGGGGTTGTGTAACGCTCAAGAACTGGAATTAGGAGGAATTAGATCCGCTCCTCTCGTCTTAGTGGAGCCAGCCCGCAGCCGTCTCCCGCTTTGATCGGCCGTCGTCATTGTGCCCGTCTGATGGCCTGGGGATGGGATTTGCCAGCGGCAGTAGCTGATACCCTGCCGGAGCTGCCGAAAGCACCCGAGGCGGGCGGGCGGGTGATTCTCGGCGGACGCCTCTGCTCCTCCTGGGGCTCTGGAGCTCTGCCCGGCCGCTGAGTGTTTGTCACTTTGCTTTATTCTCCTCAGCGGGATTCGGGCACGGTACAAGCTGTGAGGAACGGCTTCATTTCCAATTCCGCTCAATTCACCGCCCATCTCAAGGAAAGATCTGCCTCTCCCCTCACCCCCTTTTTACTCCTCCACTTTCGATTCGATGCAATTTTGGAGACTTTTAATGTTTGGCAAGATGTTCTTATTTTACTAGCATTCTTTCATACATATTTCTGGTTCTTGATGTGCTTTGTTTGCTGAAATGGGATTAGCTAAAAACAGCAACTTAATACCATGCAAAAGAATCCTGTAGATTCTGCCTGAAAGTCTGTTCTTTGAACATCCCTCTGTATAATGTAGCCTGATATTTAAAAAAAAAAAACACAGACTTGGATGATGTCAAACGCAATTATTTTGTCAGTACCTGATAGCTGAAGTGGGAGTTTTTATAGACAGTAAAGCTTAAAATCTGTCCTGTGTGCTCTCTGCTAACACTTTCTGATATTTTCCAGGCCTATTGGAAGCAGTTTTTGGCAATTGCTGATTCGTGACAGTCATCCTAGCTCTGAAAAGTTAATGTAGTGCTTGTGCACTGACAGTGAGGTCACTTCCTTTTAAAATCCACATTAACCATTTCGGGATGTTTTGCACTTCCTGGGATTGATCCCCTTTGCTGGTTATCGAAGTTTAGAATGACAAAGGGGATGGTCACATGGGATCCCACATCCATCTGCCCGTGCCATCAGGCCGCAGGCTCTGCCAGCGGTACCAGCGTGCTCCAGCATTTTGGGTGCAATAGCTACTGCTGTGTATTTATTACTTATAGCTGAAACTCAACATTTCAGTTAATTAATGACTATAATTTTATTATTGAGACAATCTTATCACCTAAACTTGTTGGGAGTTAATGAAGTCAATGGACTGTTAAAAGTGCCCTATAACTTACAGTATACAATATAACTAATTGTCACTTTTAATTATCAATATATAACTGATAAGCATGAGCCTTCAGCTTGGGCAGCTTGATGGAATAAGTTCATGAGAAACCTGAGACCCATTTGGCAGGCCTTGCAGTGCCAATGTCTCCATGGGGCTACGTGGGTGGGAAGGTTGGGAATTAGAGCATCATCGGGGCGTGGTAAGGACCGCATCAAGTGTCGGGGTCATAGGAGACCCGTTACTCCGTCTGCACATTAAGCTAGCAGCCCATACATCTGGGAATTGGAGAGATCCGGGCACCGCCGGGGTGCTGCCCGCTGACGTTGTGTGTGACGCTGGGGGTTATACAAGAGAACTGCAGCTGGAGGAATGTGAGACTGTACAGCAGGAGGCCCGCTATTCTTCCCCTAGTCTCCTCCCCAGGTGTACATTTCCCTACTTCATTCATTTTTTGGAAATTCCATCAATAAAGCATATCAGATGATTTTTTTTTACAACTATGTCCTACATATCCAGTTACCACGTGCACAGTAGGCAAAGAACAGGTTGAAGTCCCCTTAGACGGTAGTCTTTGGAAATCCATGCATGTAAATCACCATATATAATATATATATGTATATATACAGGTATGTGTGTGTATGTATATATATATATGTGCTATGTTTAAGGCTTTTGCATGTCAAAAATTTGGACACTTAGTTTGTAACACTAAGTGAAAATACCACCTTGCCTAAGGTGACAGTGAGAATATTTAGAGCAGCTGTTTCTGGTGAAGAGGCTTTACCTCTCTGTAAGAGGATCTGTTTTATAAGCAGTACGTATGTCAGCACAGAGGCAGACTTTGCCTGCCCTTCAGTGCGTGCTGGGATAACCCCTCTTCATCAGTCATTACAGGGCACTCTAAACACCTGTAGCTGTGTTCTGATTGTAGCAGACCTTTGGAGAACCTCCACACATACCTACCGGCTGACCCTGGGCTGTGAATGTGACATGTTTGGGTTTTGAAGATGTGCTGTAAATAATGCAGTACCTAAACCAGAAGTGTTACAGGCTGTGGAGAAAGACCGGCAGACGGTAAGCAGATAAAAGTCATTAGAGTAGAGCTGTGTTGTAGGTTTAGAGCATCTCATTCTGGTAGCTTGACTACCAGCGTTGTGTAATGTCACGTTTGTGTGTCTGCTGTGTGGAGAGTAGGGGATTCAAACGATACCGTCGAAATGCCAGTCCCCACAGAAGAATCCGTATCCGGGTGCTTAGATTAACGTGCGACGCTCTAACGAGGTCACCTTTTTGTTTAGCCTGAGTGCTGTTCCGAAGCACCAAAAGGTGCCGATCAGCATGAGCGTGCCTCTCAAGACCAGCCCCTGGTGTCCTTGTAGGAATCTGTGATGTCGCGTCACGGCCAATGCGCCTGGGAGAGGCGCGTTGCGCAGAGCCTCCCGTGTCCCTAAGCGTGTTCCCACTGGCGGCTGACTGGCGCTTATTCGCAGGAGAGCTGATTAAGCCCAAGGTCACCTGCCGTTTGAAGGACTTGTTAGTCAGGAGGGTTGTACCCCAGATGTGTGGTGTGGCTGCGTAATCATGCGCTGAGGATGTTGCATCTGCATTCTGACATGGCAGTGCTGACAGGACCCTCAATGTGGCCGCCTTGATCACCTTGGAGCAGCTGACTTGTGTGTCATGCTCGGTAGTCCGCACATGTGCCCTAGTATGAATTGCTGATCATCATGTTGGGAGGTGTAAGGCTTCGTTTGGATTGGTGCCCACAGCATTTCATATTCTGTATGCAGGTAGACACAAAACAGCTTGTGAGTTTTTTGGCAGGTGCTTATATACCTCTGGATGATGGTTTGCCCAGCTGACGGTCGCCCTATTTGCCCCGTTAATGTGGTTACTATATGGGTTTATTTTTTATTAATATTTGGGTTCGACTGCATGTGGCAGTGTCTGTGGTTTGATGTCTTTGAACCCTTCTCCTAGTCATTGCAGATTGGCTCCTTCTATAAACTATGGCCTCCCCCTCTTCCCCGGTATCATGCATCTCACGAGCCGGACACCCCCTCAGCTTCTCCTGGATGTAACCTGATTCTCTGTTCCCTTCTGTAGCTGCCGGACAAGCAACAGGAAGAGCCTAATAGGAAGCAGTCAGCCCTCGGCTCTCCCGCGGCCCCACTCGCCGCTCTCCGCACATACAGGTAAGTGCTCTTACACTGGGACCTCTAGCGCCCCCTTCAGTCTGCCTCATGCAGCTGCTTCCAGTTCTTCAGATTCCAGAGGAGCTTTTAACCACCATAAGTGGTAAAACTTCTGTGGATTGTGGATGTTTATCTGCTCAAAAGGTGCAGACTATAAGTGTCCCTAACACCTGCTACATGCTTCTTGGGAGCCACGTCCACTTTGTCCATAAATTCTAGGAACTAGGCGCATTTTGGATTTAGCTGCAAGTTCTGAGTGTTTCTATTGTCGGCAGCACAGAGCTGAAACTTTGCCTTATTTCCCCATTTTCCCTTGTTAACAAAAGGAGCTTAATGAAATTATTGATTAGTCAGGCAATTACTGCTACATTTACAAATCAGTTGCTCTGTGCGCCATTTATTTTGGGGCTTAAGTAAAATAAGATGTAAGAAATAAGTTGGCACCCATTTGTTTGTGCAGCTGTTTTTATTTGTCAGGTCAAAGCACCCAGTCTCTGATTGTGATGCTCACTTAAATGCCGGATACTGAGCCTTATTACTGTACTGAAATAAGAGGCAGGGCAGGCCCGCGCCTCTTCCGGCATGGGCCATTGTTTTAGCTGAATAAAAAAGCATTTGGCTGATCCTTACTGAGAGCCGTCTGCCTCCGACAGCAGGCCGTCTCCTGTGAGAGACGTCTGCCTCCGACAGCAGGCCGTCTCCTGTGAGAGACGTCTGCCTCCGACAGCAGGGCGTCTCCTGTGAGAGACGTCGGACTTTTTTGTGGCCGTTTCCCACCGTTGTGACCTTTCACCCTTTTGTTTTCAAAAAGTAGCTTTTGTTTAACCTTTAACCTAAGAAAGTGCTTTGTCTGAATCAGCTTTTTGGTGAAAATCGTCTTCAGCGGCATTTTTCATGGGTAGGAGGTGCGTAGCTGTGCATCCTAGCGGAGACATTCAGTCTGAGAAAGCTCTCCCAGCAGAATGTGGTAAGATGGGCTCATGTGGCGCTCCAGCCCTCAGTGCCCCTGGTACACGTCTCTCTCGGCACCACTCTGCAGCGATTGTGGCTCGCAGGAAGTGCGTGTTCAGCAGTAAAGGGAGGGGCCCCTCTTCCCTACGAATAGCATTTCCTCCAGGCGCTCCGGAACGCGGGGAGGCGCCTCGCGGTATAAATGTAGCCGCGTTGCAGCGGCTTGTGGTTTTGACCCGTCGTCCCCGATGAAGCAGGAGCTGAGCGGCACACAGAGTGCGGCCAGTCGGTCGCCTACCCCCCTCGGAACCCGGGCACAGCCGTGGGATTGCGGTGAGTCTGACGTGGCCCCCGAAGCGGTGCTGCCAGAGGGGTCCGCCCATGAGGCGTTTAGCTGCCTCTTGGGAACATTCTAAAGGGTCTGCTTGCACTCCCATGCTAGGGGTGTTAAGCAGGCAGGGTTTTGGTCTTGTTTTGCTAGCCGTGGGATGCACCCCCCACGCTTCACTGAAGTAGCTCTGCCATTGGAGGCCTGTGGGGTTTTTAAGCCATTTTGATTGTTTGTAAAAGTACTAGAAGGACTCGTCATTTTAATGAGCTTCAGGAAATGAGCACTTTGCTTGGTGCTCTTTGTTTGGCTGCACCCACAGCCGGAAGATGTTTGTTTTTTTTTCTTCCTAAATGTTCCTTTCGCCTGTTTTGAGGCTAAAACTTAAAAAATGAGACTAGGAAGGTACAAATTGTGAAGGTTTTTTTTCTTTTAAAGCCTACTCCCTCATTCCTATTAAATCATATTAGTAAGGCTAGCCAGGTTTTGGTAAATATCACTTTGTGATTGATCCACAGCTCATCATCTAAAGCTGCTGGTACTGTCTGTGTAGAATGGCACGGTACTTGTTTGAGAGCCACACAATGTTGGGTGTGCCCGCCGTGCCTGAGTAGTCTTGAAGATCAAGGTTATGGCCTTGGTGGCTCCTCCCCCTCAGTCTTGCCCCTCCTCTTCAGCAGGGCCCGCCCCCTCAACCCTTGTATTACTGCACAGTTGGAAAGGTAGCATTACTGACGAGCGAGTGGCCCCCTCGCCGATCAGCGCCACTCACTGTGCCAATGGGAGCCCCTTATTATGCCTGGAAGAGCTGTCATTGTTTGGCGGGCCTAATTAACCGTTTACCTCCCCTCAGCAGTTGAGTTAATTACAGCCTCCATCCCGGGCCGAGCGCCGGCTCTCCTGTAAAGTTTGGGTTCTGAGCTGCCAGCTGGAATCCTGCAGTGGCAGGGGTCTCCTGCCAAGAGCGTCCGCGGCATATGGGGTTCACAGACAGACCCCCCTGCCCGCTGGCTCACTCACTGGGGTACAGTGTGGCCCTCCTCCACCACACGGTTTGGTGCTCACCTGTGGCCGAGCTGCCTGGGATGGGGGGGGGGGGGGCTGCTTTTGTTTCCACAGCGTCTCCTTCCTGCCGTCTCGCCCCTTCCGTCCTGCGGGAGTGATGTTGTGGGCCTTCTTTGTGAGAGGCTAGCCGGATGTGCGGGGGGGGGGGGGTTTAGGGTGATCTGGGCTCCTGCTGCTGTGGGTAGTGCTAGCCCAAACTGACTGTTCCCTGTGAAAGAGCCTCCCTGAGCCTAGCACCACTTTCTGGACCCAGCTGAAGTGCGGGCGGTTCAGAAAGATGGCAGTGTTTTCATTAATTACCAGATTATTTCGACCAAAGAGAAGTGTTCTGTTAATGCGAAGTATGAAATGAATGTTCCTAGTTTGATTTAAATGTAAAGTGTTTAAGACTCTTAAGACTTCCATTCTGGCACTGTGTGGACGAGGACACTTGCCTGGTCTAGCTGAATCACAGGATAGGCTCGCTAGTCGGATTTCACACTGAATTTGTTTATAAATTACTGCCGGCGCTTTCTTCCTGATGGTCGTGTTACCGCTCTCTCTCATGGTTTGGCCAGAGCTATTGTTCTGTTTTCTGTTTGTTAATAATACAAAAGTTCTAGTTTGAGGAAACGGTGTAAGGGTCCAAACCACTACCTGCAATGTGGTAAGGAGTGGTGTTTGTTACTGGGAGCTGCTCTTGCCAAATCTCAAGGGCTGTCTTTCTGAAATGTAGGCCTTGAGGCAGGAGACTGGCTGCACCGCCCAATGAAAGTCGGGAAAGATGGTGGCCACATAATCGCTGGGTGGAGGCCTCTCGTTGGATTGCTGTTTATGTCAATAAGCTTTTGATTCTGTTCCTTGTCAAAGTCCAGCAGGTGAAACATGACGAATTGCCTCACCTGTTCATATATGTTACTGAATGCGTGAGCCAGGAGGATAAAGTTAATGCCGATTATTCTTCACAACCGTCAGTGACGGCAAAACCCTATGTGGAAATAGCTAGTAAACTTCCTGAAAACATTGCTTTAATTACTGGTACTTAAAATACTGCATGTATTGCAGGTGTGTATATACCACAAAAACCACAAAGGAAATGTTTTAAAAGTAGACCATTTGCTTTTTAGGATTTTTCGCATGAGAAGGAAGCATTTTCTTTAATTCACAAAGTACACATGCTGCCCATTTAGTATATGAGCTGCGTATGTGAATGTTGTGAAACGCAAATGCTTTCAGAATCATAAAGAAATAATTTTTCCATAGTGAGCCACACAGATGGAGGATGGCGTTCTGTCTGACGCCCCCTTCTCCCCCAGTCCCCCTTCCTGTCTATGCTGGGTCAGTAAGCCATTCTGATGGGCGACGGCATTCTCTTCTGTCTCTGTGTACAGGAACCAGTCCCCAGGACAGCCCCAGGAACTTCTCTCCCAGTGCTTCTGCCCATTTCTCCTTCGCACGCAGGTAAGTGTCCCGTGAGGGAAGGAGGGAGGCTGCCCTTCCTCATGATGGGCTTATGTTGACTGCTGAGCCCATTCAGAATGGTAGAGGCCCACACAGTATAACAGATGGTGCCCGAGAGAATCCGCACCCTTCAGACTAACCCAAGTAATGTTTCCTGCACATTGCTCCGATGCACCTGGACCTGTGCCGTAACCATCGCAAGCAGGAACGGCATTTTGTTTCGTTAATTGTGGTACACGGCAATAGACGCATTTTTTCAAGTGTCCTACTTTAGATTCAGAATATTTTTCAGGCCGCTCTGGGATGGATTTGATGGTTAGGCTGTGATCACGCTTCTGGTGCATTAGGCTGTTTGAAATGGGAATGCGTGGCACTTGGAGTGATAGACCAGTTGTCCCACGTCGCCAAAAGAAGGCGGCCATCGCAGCGTGCCCATTGCCGCTCCCCTGTGCTCCTGTGGCTTGCTTGCATCTGGTCATGCTCCCTCACACTGCTGCGGATTAAGTCCCACACCCCCTCCTTTTTTCCCCTCCCCCCCCGGCTTCACTCCTACGGCACGATTATCCCTGATGCTATTCTTCAGTCACGGCCACAGACCTGACAGGTAAAACACTAAGGAAATGAATATATATCGGGTGGCTGCCATCTCTCTTGCTAGTATATCGACTCGTGCGCATTCTGGGGTCCGTATTTTAGACGCTGACCCACTCACTGTCGTTTGTGTTCATTATCTGAGGCCTGCTGTCAGTGTGTGTGGGTTTGCATAGATCACTTTTGGGGACCAAAATGTCCCCAAAGTGTGGTAAAACCTGAAATTTCCCTACTTTTGGGGACGTCTTTTCAGGTCTCCATTTGGACAACCTCAATTTTATAAAAATCTGTGAATGCAATAAAAAAGTAAAAATGCCTAAAGTCTTGTATTTGGGTTGGTTACTTATGGTTAAGGTTAGGGCTGAGTAGGGGTTAAGGGTGTCGTGATTGGCCTAAGGGTTTTTCCCATAGGAATGAATGGACTGTCCCCATTTAGATAGGTAGACGAAGTCTGTGTGTGTGTGTGTGTATGTGTGTGAACGTTCTTGTGTGCTTCATCCTAATGTAAGCTTAAAGCTATGGGCAGAGGCCCCATATCCTTCCTGGGATTCGTTAACCTGGCACTGGAATCATGATTTGGTTTAATTATCCCATTGGCTGGTGGGTTACAGTATCCGTCACCGGTGTGACGTGGAACAGGGGGGCCCAGACTGTTGGTCTGTGAAGCATTTGCATCCCACGCTCTCATGCGAGTGTTGGCAGTCGTCACCCCATCTTCACTCTGTGTTTGTGTTCCTTAGGGTCTGTTTGGTGGTAAGAAAATCCTGCTTGTAGGTTTTCTTGGCCTTGTATATGAAATGTTAAGTATGTTTGGGGTTATGAGTTACTTTGTAACTTATAAATGAACTGATTACCTGCAAGACCAATCAGTTTTGTGTCATGCAACCGTATACACAGCACCATTGTGTTATGTGTGCTATTTCTTGCTGTTTTGAATGTTAATTGCCATAGCTGTTTTTCTGTTTGATTTACCCCCTTCCCCTCGTAAATTTTGTCCAGGACCGATGGCCGACGCTGGTCCCTGGCCTCTCTCCCATCCTCGGGGTATGGGACGAACACGCCCAGCTCCACCGTTTCGGTAAGTGTAACCTCACCGCATTTCTGCACACCTAGTACGTGCCGGAAAGGGATTGGATCACAGCTGCGTGTGTAAATAGATCATTAGCAGCGGCATGGTAATTAGGGTCGCTGTGACAGCTGGCTGCGAGCGGGGGTGTCCTCACGTGCCCCATGGTGGAGACAGCTTATCATGCAGTTTCTGCGCTCTACCCACCACTGAGCATCGACCGGAAATGAGGAATTTAGCGAGCTGTGGCCGTGGTGGCAATGGTTAATTTTAACCTTTTGTACTATAAATAGTTCATTAAGGTAACTGTAATGCTCAGAGCATGTAGCCATCATAATATAGGTGCGACTCCCGGAAATGAGTACAAAAAGGTGACACAGCTTTTTGAAACGATCGGCTGGGTGAGCCGTGCACATATTATAAACATATTATAAATGTTTTTCTGAACGTGTCTCACTGCTGCTCAGGCTGTTCTTGGTCAGAGAATAAACCCCTAGACATGTGCGATGGGTTGAAGGTAGCTAAGCATGTGTAGCTCCCCCTGCCCAGCACTCAGACCCACGCCATTTTGTTTCAGACCCAAGGTGACTGAAAGTTTTGTGCAGTCATGGCCCTAAAGGCTCTTGTTTTGCTTGGTCCTTACTGCCAACATAACAATTAAACTCAAAGTGCTCTATTCACAAAGGATAGTTCACACTTGCTGTTACACCTGCTGTCCAGCACCTCTCTTAATTCTGGCGATTTTTGGATGCCGTACCGGTGATCGGAAGGTCACTGGGTCAGATCCCAGGGTCAGCAGAGTCATCAGTAAGCAGGTGTCACAGTCAGGCCCATTAGCAAAGTCCTTAACCCCCCCAATTTCTCCAGTCACCCTGACCCAGTTCTTTCAAAAATGTATGCGGCTTTGGATAAAAGCTTCTGCTAAATAAATAAAATGTATACCTTTAAGTGTAATTCGGAATCTGAACTCATTTTATTTCCACTAGATGTGAACATACCAGAATTGTTTGTGGTCCAGTACCAAAACACTATGTGTAAAAAATCAGGAATACAATTTAGAGTACACAGAATAACAGAAGGCACAATGTAAATGTTGTCTTTTGCGACAATAAGTTAAAGGTGGCTATTTAAGTTTGGCTGCTTTTGTGATGAGGCAGCGGAGTGATGGTCTGCTGTAAGGAAGAGTGTATGCATTTATGTATGTACAGTATATGGGTATGTCACTATATTGCCAAAAGTATTGAAACGCCTGCCAAACACATGAACTTTAATGACATCCCATTCTTAATACATAGGCTTTAATACAGCGTTGGCTCACCCTTTGCAGCTATAACAGCTTCAGCTCTCCTGGGAAGGCTTTCCACAAGGCTTAGGAGTGTTTATGGGAATTTTTGACCATTCTTCTGGGGGAGCATTTCTGAGGTCAGGCACTGATGTTGGATGAGAAGGCCTGGCTTGCAGTCTCTGCTCTAATTCATCCCAAAGATGTTGAGGTCAGGGTTCTGTGCAGGCCAGTCAAGAACCTCCACACCAAACTCACTCCTTCATGCCTTTATAGACCTTGCTTTGTGCACTGGTGTGCAGTCATGTTGGAACAGGAAGGGGCCATCCCCGAACTGTTCCCACAAAGTTGGGAGCATGAAATTGTCCAAAATGGCTTTAAGAGGTCCTTTCACTGGAACTAAGGGGCCAAAAACAACCCCACACCATAACCCCCCTCCACCAAACTTTACACAATGCTTTAGAGCCCAGCAGTGTTGTGCTTTACATCACTGCATCCGACACTGTGCACTGCACTTGGTGATGTACAGTAAGGCTTGGATACGGCTGCTAGGCCATGGAAACCCATTCCATGAAGCTCTCTGCGCACTGTTCTTGAGCTAATCCGAAGGCCATACAAAGTGTGGAGGTCTGTATCTATTGACTCTGCAGAAAGTGGGCTTCTTCTGCACACTGTACACCTCAGCATGCGCTGTCCCCGCTCTGTGATTTTACACGGCCTACCACTTTGTGGCTCAGTGGCTGTCACAGCCCTTCCACTTTGTTATAATACCACTAACCGTTGACATCAGAATATTTAGTAGTGAGGAAACTTCACGAATAGACTTGCACAGGTGGCATCCTATCACTGTATCACGCTTGAATTCACTGAGCACCAGAGAGTGACCCATTCTTTCACAATTGTTTGTAGAAGCAGTCTGTATGCCAGGGTGCTTGATTCTATTACACCTGTGGCCATGGAATTGATTGGAACACCTGAATTCAATGATTTGGAGGGGTGTCCCAATACTCTTGGCAATATAGTGTGTATACCATATGTATTGTGTCCAGCAGGGCAAAGTAGTTGGCGGTAGAGAATTCGGCTTGTTGTGTGGAAGTCGGAGCGCAGTGTGAGATGGCTTCCTGAAATGTGAGATTATTGCGGTGACGCAAGACCTACCGCAGCCTGCCTCCTCAGCCACCACAGCTCCACATCAGGCCCCCCCAGACACTCTCTGCGCGCCGGCCACCTGCGGAATCGTTAGCCTCTCTCTTTTTCTTGTTCAATGTATTCTCGTTTCATTTCCAGTCGTCCTGTTCATCACAGGAGAAGCTGCACCAGCTGCCGTTCCAGCCCACTCCTGACGAGCTGCACTTCCTGTCCAAGCACTTCTACACAGAGAGCATCGCCGGGGACGACAGGCGGAGGGCGGCGTCCATGCGGCCGCGCTCTCGGAGCCTCAGGTAGGGGCCGGGCTGCCCGGCCATGCTGCTACTTATTCCTATTAAATCTTAGTATTACTATTGCATAAAAACCTTATCTATAGTTTTTTTTTTTTTTTTTTTTTTTTTTATACTTTTTTCTGTAAATCCATCTCTACTGAAATATCCCTTCCAAGGCAAGATATCACACATGCATTGCTGGCTGAGGTGCCCTAGACTGTTATCTTTGTGCTGTGACTCACTAGCCAAGCATTCTTAGTGATGCCAGCCAGTGAAACACAGACACGTTAGTGGTTTGCTGCCCTTTGCCCAAAACTGTGTGCCATTTCCGGCCGCTGCGCACTGCCAAATTGCAGTCGTACCTTCTGAGTCGTCGTTTCTGCCCCTCAGCCCTGGAAGGTCTCCATCATGCTGCGACAATGAGATCATTATGATGAACCATGTCTACAAGGAGAGGTTTCCTAAGGTGAGGGCCCCCCTTCGTGGGTGTATTTTTTCTCTTAATGATGTACGTGGGCCCAGAGGATACCTGACCCAGGGTGAGGCACGGCTCGCCGCTGACTGGCTCTCGTGATCTCTGCCGGCTCCAGGCCACCGCTCAGATGGAAGAGAGGATCCAGGAGATCATCCTGCACAACTCCCCAGAGAGTGTGCTGCCCCTGGCCGACGGGGTCCTCAGCTTCGCCCACCACCAGATCATCGAGCTGGCCCGCGACTGTCTGGAGAAGTCGCACCAGGGCCTCATCACCTCCCGCTACTTCTGCGAGCTCACCGACAAGCTGGAGCGCCTCTTCCAGGAGGTGGGCTCCCATTGCCCTTTCTTGGGCGTCCCAGGGTCCTAAAACCATCCTGCGACTGGCAGTTACTTCATTACGGCTGGTGACCAGCAGTGAAGTCACACGCGGTCGCTGACATGTAATGACGTGAACTGTAATGAATCATGTAAAGGTCATTGAGCCGCTAGTTTGCGTGTCCCAGTGCTGGCAGAGTAGGGTGCACGGAGGGGAATTCCTTCCATGGGACCCGAAGGTGGATTTGAGCTCTGATTTTTGAGTCTCTTTATCCCTGGTGTGTTATGACTTTCTGATGTCCCCACTGTCACACGTCCTCACTACTGACTGTCAATGACACAACCCCCTCCGAAAATTTGGCTATTGAGCTCTCCAAAGCAGGCTACATTCTTATAAAGAGGTGCGAGATGGAAAAAGTATAGGAAGACCTCACTGTTCTATATCCATTGTTGGGAACCAACCTCCAAAGTGCGACCAAGACGTTTTCTCATGGGTACGTGCAAACGAGAATTGGTGTTCGCGCTCCTAAATGTATTAGAGACGGAGACGCATGTACAGTCACTCCCGCTCTGTTTGAGCACCAGCTCTCTGTCTGCACCGGCACCAGCGTGGCTCTTGTGGAAAAGTGCTACCTGTAGCGACAGTAGCAGCCTAAATGAGATCCTGAAGTCTTCCTTGCCATAATTAGTTCCCTCTGGTTCTGTGCAGTCCACAGAGCGCTCAGAGAGCGGGGAGGTGGCCTTCATCAAGGAGCTTGTGAAGAAGATCCTCATCGTCATCGCGAGGCCGGCGAGGCTCCTCGAGTGCCTGGTAGGCCCACTCGCCCCCCCCTGCCCACTCGTCACTCCTGACGCGCCGTGGGTGTCTCCCAGCAACACTTTCCTTTTCTCCCCCCCACTGCCCGCAGGAGTTTGACCCCGAGGAATTTTATTACCTGCTGGAGGCAGCAGAGGGCCATGCCAAGGAGGGCCAGGGCATCAAGACCGATATCCCACGCTACATCATCAGCCAGCTGGGCCTCACCCGAGACCCCCTGGAAGGTGAGGAGTCTGACACGGCCTGTCGAGGGCCCGAGTCACGCCAGCGCGTATGCGCGGGCCTCAGTGCTTCATTAGCATGTCCCCTCTGTCCTCCTGGCTCGTCACTGAGCTGCTTGATTCTGTCACTAATTACCATTTGAGATCTTTGTGCAAATGGCAAACAAAACACATTACACAGTCCCGTATGAAATTCTGCCCATTTCTCATTTGGGTTCCTGGGCCTGTTTTCCAAATGACCCAGAAATATAGCAACTAGTTTAGGTTAATCTAGATACTTACACTTTTAAATTTATTTTTTTATAATTTAACCTCCGTGCTTAAATGGAAATCACTCTATCATGACATGAAGTAGTACTTCAGCATTCATTTTTTTTAATTAACTTCTGACACTTTTCTTGCGTGGCTCCCATTATAATAACCTAAAAAAAGTTAAAAATTGACCCGTTCGCTAATTAAAAAGGGCTTATTATACAGCCTTGGCGAAGTTCTTCGCTTGGAAATTGGTCAGATATCTTCTGTTGCAGTTTTACCGGCAGTGAAGGGCTGAGCAGATGTTACATCTGAAGTGGAACCTTCTGTGATAATGTACACATCTGAGATGTACTGGAGTGGTAGGGTCTCTGAGATGAAGCGTTCTTTCATGATTGCCTTTACGGGACGGGCGTTTACCACCAGATGCACAGAAGGCGGTCGTGTGTTACGGGTAATCTGAAACACGCATGGGCCCGTGGGTAGCTGCGCAATGCCCCCAAGTGGCAGTCTCTTCATTATCTCCCTCATCAGCGGTCCTTGTGTGTTTTCTTACCCGACGTGTGGAAGTCAACTGAAATCAAAGATGGCAGATGGCTCTTAATGACATCTTTAATGCATGAATGTGGTCTCGGGCCTGGGAGCGGTTGAGGGCTGTGCTTTGGCACCCTCCCGACAGGACTCGTGCCTCGCTGACCGCGCGTTTCTCCATTACCGGTCCCAGCGTGCGCGTTTGCCGACGTCCATGATGCTCGCAGACGGCCCGTTCTACCTCGCTCGGTTTCTCACGCACGTCCAAAACACGCTGGGCAGATCCTTAGCTTCTGAGTCAGCATCTCATTAGGTGGATAAAGTGAAAACGCAGCTCTTTTACATGCTGGGAATGTGCCGGAAAAATGCCTTGACTTGCTGAAGACTGATTGCATGCAGTTTATGGCCTTTTGTTTTATGTTAACCACTGTGCCACATTATGACATTATTAACTGAAACATCCTTGTGGTTGAGAGAATCAAGTTAGTGCGCCTGCATCCTATAGGTATTGGGGTACGGCCTAAGGTCTGCCTTTGAGCGGTTCCCTTAGCACTGACCTTACTCCATCGCTCATAGAAATCGCTCAGCTGGCCAGCTATGACAGCGGGATCGCAGACACCCCGGAGACGGACGACTCGGTGAGTGTCCATTTGCGCGCTGAAATCCTCAAACGCTCCTGTCAGGCCTCTCTGGCACTCAGAATGTTTTTCTCCTGTCTTTATCGGCAGTGCTGAAATTATGTGATCTGCTAAATTCTCAGCTGTAATTCTCAGAGGGTGGCAGGTGCTGTAGATTGAGCTCATTTATCCTGCTGGGCTGTGTACTGGAGCAATTCGGGCCGAGTTTGTAGCTGATGGCTATTACAGAAGAGCCCCAGTGGGACCTAACCCAGAAACCTTCAGGGGACACGTGAACCAGCACTCCAGCTGCTGCCCTGGCTGATTTCTCCATAATTACACAGCACAACGAGGACTGTTATAATATCCTGTCAGTTGTTTATATGGCCTCTTATGGGTGGGATGGAGCTCCTAAGCGCTGATGTCAGTCTCTCCCATCCACCTCCTCAGTCTCAGAGCTTCAGCGCCGCCTTGAGGTCTCGACGCAAGCCTTGCGAACTCGACTTCGAGATGATGAAACTCATCAGCAACGGAGCATACGGGTGATGATTTATTTAGCTGCTGTGTTGACATTCCTCAGCCCAGGCTAAGCTTTCATTCTCCTTATCTCAAATTATGGTGAACCAGGTGTCAATGTCATACCTGATTACAGCAAGAAGTGAAAACCTATAGCATTTAAGGTCTTTGCGCTGCTCTATAGATTCGATGGCGATCTGTCCTTTCAGCAGTAGACCTCCTCTGAAAGCCAAATGTTGTATGATCAGTTTTGACCTAGGTGGTCGTCATTTGTCCTTCGTGTAGCCTAAAAATGTTTGCGACGTTGCATTGGGAATTACCTTACTCTGCCCTCTCATGGTTGATGCGGTATCGTGATACAGTGCCGACTTGTAACCGCAGAGCCGTGTACCTGGTGCGTCACAAGGAGTCTAAGCAGCGCTTCGCCATGAAGAAGATCAACAAGCAGAACCTGATCCTGAGGAACCAGATCCAGCAGGCCTTTGTGGAGCGGGACATCCTGACCTTCGCCGAGAACCCCTTCGTGGTCAGCATGTACTGTTCCTTCGAGACGCGCCGGCATCTCTGCATGGTCATGGAGTACGTGGAAGGTGAGCAGCGAGCAATCAAAACTGATTCAAAGCTGTGGGCTGGGCTGTGGCGAGGCGGCGAGTGGCGCCCTCTGGTGTCTGAATATCAGTGGTACAGAGTTTAGTATTTATTCTTCAGATTTCTTAATCAGGCCTCCAGCGCTTTGGCTTGCTCAAGCATTAGACTGCGACTAGACAGCATAGCTGCCGCCAGACTGTGCCAGTGCCTGTCTGCATCCCTCAGGGGGCGACTGTGCCACCCTGCTGAAGAACATGGGGCCGCTGCCCGTGGACATGGCCAGGATGTACTTCGCCGAGACTGTGCTGGCTCTGGAATACCTCCACAACTATGGCATCGTCCACCGAGATCTGAAGCCTGACAAGTGAGTAAAGCGTGCCAGATGGGCTGCCGACGAAGAGGGTCCTGGAGCTGTGGTACTGGATGGCCGTGCTACTCCTGTGTGGCTTATCCGCCTTCCACGTGTAATGGAGGGTCGTATGTGCATTATTAGAGGGCGTCTTAGGAAGTGTGACCCGCCCTGGCAGGTGTAGTACTGTGCCATCACCCGCGTCTCCCTGTCAGTTTGCTGGTGACGTCCATGGGACACATCAAGCTGACTGACTTCGGGCTGTCCAAAGTGGGCCTGATGAACATGACCACCAACCTGTACGAGGGCCACATCGAGAAAGACGCCCGCGAGTTTCTCGACAAGCAGGTAGGCATGGGAAGGTCATTTTTATAGTTATATTAGGTATTATATTCTATTACTCTATATTATACCGTTTTATTCACTCCTGGGTTTTAGTCTGTGTGCTAGTGCAGGGTGTTCCTGTGCCAGCTGCCCCATTGACCTGCCCCCTCCCGTGCCCCAGGTGTGCGGGACGCCCGAGTACATCGCCCCCGAGGTGATCCTGCGGCAGGGCTATGGCAAGCCGGTGGACTGGTGGGCCATGGGCATCATCCTCTACGAGTTCTTGGTGGGCTGCGTGCCCTTCTTCGGCGACACGCCCGAGGAGCTCTTTGGCCAGGTCATCAGCGGTGAGCCTCGCCAGTCTGCGGTGACGTAAACTCGGCCATTCGTTACGGCTGTCCGGCCGCCATTACTGCTTGTGTTCAGTGGGGTGTGTGAAGTGGGCACTGCTTCTCTCATTCACATGCAGACTGTAGTTGGTCTCCGAACCCCAGCACCCGAGGTACAATTTCTCAGTACGTCCCCCCCCCCCCCGGATTCCGCGCTCTCACCCTGGGATGTATCCAAACAGCTGTTATAATGTAAACCCACACACCCACTCCAAATATCCTCGCCCCCACCCATGGAATTGGCTGTGATTTGCTCACGGCCACACCCATCCCCTCAGCGTGTGATGATAACGTAACTTATCGGGCAGGGCCCTGGTTGGTGCTGTGGGACAGCATGCATTATTCATCCTAGCCGTCAGGCCCAGGGAACATTCCGGCATTTTGCATATATGCAAACGCACTTGGAGAAGCTGCCGAAGCCTGAGCTGTTAGATGCATATTCATGTTTCATTTCAAGATTTGATTAATGCGTACATAAGGTGCCGTCGGCGATGTGGCTGTGCTGCCCACCCTTTGTATACTCAGGGGTAACCCGCCCCCCCCCGTGCTCCTCTAAGCTGTTAGACTGTCTGTGAGATTCAGCAGATGATCCATGACAGTGAGCAAGGGGGGTTAGATGCATGTTTGTGTTGTGGTAGTCCGTGGTAGATTTGGTGTGCCTCTAAGTTGAGAACGTTTTGAAGATTGACTTTGTATAAAAATGTCTGTATGCATTTTATGTTTAGATTTTTAAGTTAAAATAATAATGGCGTGGCATAAAAAAAAGTAACATGGGCTCCCCATCTTTCAAGACGAGATCAACTGGCCCGAGGGGGATGAGGCACCACCCCAGGAGTCACAGGACCTCATCTCCCTGCTGCTCCGACAGAACCCTCTGGAACGCATGGGCACAGGTGGGCCGCTCCACCATCAGGGCGCCTACCTTTGAACATGGTGGTGTTTAGGACCCCGCAGACCAATTCATCATTCTTCTCTCTGTTTTTATTTTCGTTTCAACTGTATTAGATGCCCATTTAACACAAATTGAGTCACAGTTGAAACATGGTGTTCTCTCTGTGAAGGGATTATCATTTTTAAAGAGCCAGCTTGCACTGTTCGCTGGGAGCTGCAGGAAGGCCATTCTGCTCTGCATTTCAAGCGTGGCGGGCTGTCAGAGGCTGAGCCCAGAGACTCCCCCAGGGTCCATTAAATCGGACCCAAAAGCCACTCCCATTATATCTATCCTCAGCATGAGCCTCTGTCTTCCATAAAGGTCACCTGCAGGAAATAAAATCGCATTATGTATAGGAATGAAGTGACTGTCTGGGGGAAGCTGGGAGGATCCAGAGGGATGACAGGCACGCGGGGGGGCACTCAGTCCCTCACCATGGTTACCAGGATGACCCCCCTGTCTGTCTTTGCGCCCACAGGTGGCGCTCACGAGGTCAAACAGCATCAGTTCTTCCACAGCCTGGACTGGAACAGCCTGCTGAGGCAGAAGGCCGAGTTCATCCCGCAGCTCGAGTCAGAGGACGACACTAGCTACTTTGACAGTGAGTCTCCCAGCTGCCTGTCGCCTCTGTAAATGTCAGTCCCTGCTCAACACTCCCCCTCCTCGGGGGTCTTAGTCCTTCGGGGGTCTTTGTGTTTGTGACTGCGCGGCGTCACATTTAGGAACGATCGTCACAGTAATCGCTCGTCATGCTTATACAGCTCGATCAGAGAGATACCACCACCTTGAGACGGAGGAAGACGACACCAACGATGAGGATTTCAACGTAGAGCTCCGCCAATTCTCTTCCTGCTCACACCGCTTCTCCAAAGTGAGCCCCCCCCCCCCTATAAGCCACTGAGGCTGTAGCTGAGACGCTTTGCTGAGATACGGTATTTCGTTATTCCGATATTTTAGGATATGTTAACATTTCTACTAGTTTCAATTGTGTGCTGGCCAAAAATAAAACTAACAGTTCAGCAGAATATTTTTTCAAATGTTTTATTTAAAAAAAAAACAAATGAAGGGGGAAAAACCAGCAGCAATGGAATTATGAATGAAGAGAGGTCAGAGGTCAAACGGGGGTAGTGGTGTGGAGTTGGCTGGTTTAGGGAACAGAGAGCTCGGGTGATGTACTGTAAGTGCCAGTGTGGACTGAGTGCAGTTCCTGATGATGCCTGGGGGGGGCACTGGGACCGCAGGTTTATAGCAGCCTGGACCTCTCCCGTGGGCAGCTGGAAGAGAAGAGCGAGCTGGAGGAGAAGGTGCCTAATGAGAGCCCCGTGAACGCGGACTCTCTCAGCTGGACACCAGATTTCACAGACATGTGAGTCTACTGCCTGTGACCTTGTCCTGGACGAGTACTTCGATGGAACTGTTGAAGCGTGAATCAGAAATGTTGGAAATAAATGATTGGACACTTGGGTTCCAGTGCTGGTGTTCTGTGGCTGATCGTGATGTTTCTCTCCCCGTATGCCTGCCTCACCTTCTGCTCCCAGGCCTTCCCTGTCCCAGTCCTCAGATACACAGAACACGAGCCTCAGCAAGCTGCCCAGGTTTGCCATCTCCGCTGAGGAGGAAAAGGAGGCCCCTGCACAAGGAGACCCTAGCAAGGTGACCTTCACCATCGGGGGGCCGCCACAAGAAGAGCCTGATGCCACCACGCCGGATGCCCTCAGTGGCTCGACACTCTCTGGTACACTACTACCTGTGGAGTCCTTTCAGTAATGTTTCTGTGAATGTTGAGCATCTATCTACAACCATTGGTTGAGTTAACTTTCCGTGTTGGTGTACTTTGTGTTGGTATAGCTGTGTTGGTTTTGACAAAGAATTTGTGCAGTGAAATAGTTGCCCTTATTAGCCTTACCCCAGAAATGCCCATGGCACTGTCCCAAAAATCCATGGCTCATGGTACTGTCCCGGAAAACTGTGGCTCTTGGCACTGTCCCAAAAATCCATGGCGGATGGTACCGTCCTGGAAAGCTGTGGCTCATGGTACTGTCCCAGAAATCAGTGTCTCATGGTATTACCCTTGCTTTTTGTTACTTAACACTGTGTAGGCAGCTTCTCAGAACATCTGGACCAGCTTCACTCTCAGGCTGAAGGATCAGAGAGTCCGGATAACTCTAAATCAGCAGCAGAGCTGGGGGCCCCTTCTGCCGAAGGGGCGGAGAAGCAACCAAAAACGACCAGCAAAGTGCCGAAGTCCGTGTCTGCCAGCGCCCTCTCGCTCATGATCCCGGGAGGTTAGTGAGGAAAGGGGCATCTGGAAGAGTTTTATGAAAGGTGGACTAGATTGTGGAAGGTCAGATAACAAATGCATATGATGGGATCGCTTCCAGTGGGTGTGAGATGATGGTGCAATACTTATTTCATGTTAGCCTGCACACATGATGAGTAGTACTGATACTTTCTGCATAGTAAGTAAGATGATGGCTAAACATTGCTTTTCGATATTGAAACAGTATTTTTCCCTAAAAGTTGAGCCTACCTTTGAGACCTTTTTGGTGCTCTCATTGATGTAGCTGACCTTGTTTTGCAGACGTGTTTGGGGCATCACCGCTCTGCAGCCCCCTGTCTCCCTATTCGCTCTCCTCGGATCCGTCCTCCAGAGACTCCTCCCCCAGCCGAGATTCCTCGCTTTGTACCAGCAGCCCTCAGCAGCCAATCATCATCCACAGCTCTGGGAAGAAGTTTGGCTTCACACTGAGGGCCATTCGGGTGTATGCCTGTGACAGTGATGTCTACACGGTCTACCACATGGTCTGGGTAAGGAGGCCAAGTCGGCCTGTGGTTTCGTGTGTACGCTCTTACTGAGTCTTATTGATTGAAGCGCTGGCCAGAATTGTAAACACGTCTGTTGAGATGGGTTCAGCCTCGGAGCAGCTAACGATTGATCCATTGATCTTTCAGAATGTGGAGGAGCGTGGTCCAGCTCATGCAGCGGGCCTAAAGGCAGGTGACCTCATCACACATGTCAACGGGGAGTCTGTGCATGGCCTGGTACACACGGAGGTGGTGGAGCTCTTACTGAAGGTGCGGGACCCGTGTCGGACACACGCACACACCAACAGCAGATCAACAGCCTTTTAGAAACCGTGGGATTCGTGGTTATTTCCAAATATATCTGGTAGTTAGATTTTATTTTTTATTTTTTTACAGACAGGAATAAAATGTCATCCCTGGTAGTAACTTTTCAGCTTCTCCATTTTAAATGTTTGCTGTGCTGTTATTCTTCTTTGCATAAGTTTGTTGATTGAAATACGAATTAATTTAGCACCTCCTCTTGGTCTCAGAGTGGGAATAAGGTGGCCATTTCGACAACCCCGTTTGAGAACACCACCATAAAGACTGGGCCAGCCAGGAGAAACAGTTACAGAAGCAAGATGGTACGGAGGACCAAGAAGCCCAAGAAGGAGAAGACGCAGGAAAGGTAGGCGCTCGGTGCGAGGTAGGCGCTCGGGTGTGAGGTAGGACCTCGATGCGAGGTAGGCGCTCGGGTGCGAGGTAGGAGCTCGGTGCGAGGTAGGCGCTCAGTGTGAGGTAGGTGCTCGGTGCAAGGTGGGAGCTCGGTGCGAGGTAGGCGCTCAGTTTGAGGTAGGTGCTCGGGTGCGAGGTAGGAGCTCGTTGCGAGGTAGGCACTTGGGTGCGAGGTAGGCGCTCGGGTGCGAGGTAGGCACTCGGGTGTGAGGTAGAAGCTCGTTGCGAGGTAGGCGCTCAGTGTGAGGGTACGCAGCTGTTAGAATACGAGCTACTGAGGCAGTCTGACGAGGAGTTCAGGATTTATGTTAGGCACGTAAAGAAGAGCTTACGAATGAACCAGAAGCAAACTGACAAACGGTCCTCTGCAGCAGTACATCTGTGACACACGCTGTGCACAGATGCTGTCTGGTGGGATCCTGTCTCGCGACTCGCAAGCGTGAAGCTGCAAGCGGTGGCTGAAGGCTCGGCGACTTAATGCGGCTCCTCCTTCCATGGCGAGATCAGAAGCGCGGGCCCTTCCTTTGCCAAACGAGCTGACAACATCTGATGAGATACTTGCCGGGGCGGCCCAGCACTGTTAACTGGGATTCATGCAGTTGGCAGCGTACCTACCGGTTCTGGTCCCGGATCGGGTCAGGCTGCCTCTATGAGTGACTTTTCTGATGACATCGTTGGTCATTAAAGCTCTTAAAGAGGATTGTCTGTTTACACAAGGGATGTGAGCACAGATTTTGTGTATTTTAAAACTTTTAGCCCTATTGAAAAATAAAAACGCCTTTACAGGATGCTCTTGCGGCGTTACGTTAGAGTTGCCTGTTTTGGAGGTAAAGCGGCCTCGTCCTTCACCCGGGCTGCCGGCCCTCCTTCCCTCCCGTCCTGCAGGCGACGTTCGCTGCTCCGGCGATTCACCATGCAGCCCTCCCCCCTCCTGCACACCAGCAGGAGCTTCTCCTCCCTAAACCGCTCGCTGTCCTCCGGCGAGAGCCTGCCGGGCTCCCCCACCCACAGCCTGTCGCCCCGCTCGCCCACTGCGGCCTTTCGCTCCACCCCTGACTTCAACCAGTCCGGTGAGCTGCTTTTCTGCCGCGCAGTCGAGTGCATTAATTAGACGGCAGACTGCCTTTACATTATCCGCATCCACATTGTCAGGCGACTAAGCCAATATTGAAGTCAAATATTAATGCTCATCTTTTGTCTTGTGTTTAGAACAATCAGATAGAGAATTGGAGACAAAGGGCTAATTTTAACGATATAATGAGCTCCCTTTCCTTCTGCCTCTGTCCAAGGTGGAACTTCATCCCAGAGCAGCTCTCCCAGTTCCAGTGGCCCCAATTCGCCGGCGGGCTCCGGCCACATCCGGCCCAGTACCCTGCACGGCCTGGGCCCGAAGCTGCCGGGCCAGCGGCTTCGGCAAGGCCGCCGAAAATCTGCCGGCAGCATCCCGCTGTCCCCCTTGGCGCGTACGCCCTCCCCGACTCCCCAGCCCACCTCCCCTCAGCGCTCCCCTTCCCCGCTCCTCAGTCACTCGCTGGGCGCTTCCAAAACAACCCAGGCCTTCCCTGCCAAAATGCACTCCCCCCCCACCATTGTCCGCCACATGGCACGGCCCAAAAGCGCGGAGCCCCCACGCTCACCTCTCCTCAAGAGGGTCCAGTCAGAGGAGAAGCTCTCGCCATCTTACGCGGGCGATAAGAAGCACCTGTGTACCCGTAAACACAGCCTGGAGGTGACGCAGGAGGAGGCACAGGTGGAGCAGGCCCCCAAGGAGCACACTCTGCAGAGCGTGGAGGAGACGTCCTGCGAGCCCCCAGCTGTCACTCGAGTGCGGCCGGCCGAGCAGGGCTGCCTCAAGAGGCCCGTCAGCCGCAAGGTCGGCCGGCAGGAGTCGCTCGATGAGCTGGACAAAGAGAAGCTGAAGGCAAAGGTCGTGATGAAACGGCAGGACTGGCCGGAGAGGCGGGACTCACTGCAGAAGCAGGACACCCTGCCGGAACCCGAGGTGAGCTGCACACGATCCCTGGGCAGCCCAGAATCAGGCCCGTTAGACCCGAAAGCACCAAGCGGTACCCTAAAAGATGCACTGTACAAGAAATTAAACACACGTGTGTGTGAAAGCATAACTGACCCGTTGGGAAAGGGCAGCGACTCTGTGTCTGTTATTAACGAGGGCATCAGGTCTCCCTCTGTATCCAGCCTTCAAGAGTGGAACTCCCAGAAATCAGAAAGGCAGCTGTCTAGGCAGGTCAAGGAGGGAGGCAAACCTGAGAGGGCTGACTTCAAAGCACCCAACATAGAGTTTGCACGGAAGAGACAATCCTTTGAAGAAAGGGAGGACTGTATGTGCAGGGGCTCTCCAGCCATTCTTGAGGGCCTCCATCTCAGCACCACGAGATCCAAAAGCCTGCAGCTGGACTCCGGCATTGTCCTGGGCCCAGGAAGTGCCCTGCTTACGGCACCATGCATCGGCACCGAGGCACTGGCTCCCAAGCTGCTTTGCGGCAGGGGCGAGAGTGCCGTGGAGAAGCTCCAGATGATCTCCTCTACAGAGGGCCCCATTCGGAAAACCTCCTCGGAGTACAAACTGGAAGGCCGCCTTGTGTCGTCTTTAAGACCACTGGAGGGCACCTTGGACATTGGTATGCTATCCGGGCCGAGGACTTCCAAGACCGACACCTGCATTTCCAGAATGGCAGAAAGCCAGAGCAGCGGCATAGCTTCCAGAGGCCCAGAGGGGCAGCTGAGCCGTGAGGAGAAGCCAGTCCTAGCCCAGCAACAGAAACCCTCTGAAAGGCAGAGGAGTACCTTTGGTGTGGCGAGCCAAGGAACCTCGACATTACTCAGTTGCAAGAATGTCATCAAGGAGGAGCTGACCACTGGAAAAGACAACATTGTACAAGCAGCGGTACAGTCCAGCAGCACAAATGACAAGCCCCAATCTGCAGACCTGCTTAGCCGGGCAACCAAGGCGGAGGTTTCAGAGTCCAGTGGAAAATTTAACGTAAAAACCAGTCCAGCTCTGGTACATGATTTGAGGGCTTCGCGCTCCAGTACACATGCATCATGTGGAAGAACCCCTTCAATCAGAGAAGCCAGCAATGAAGATCAGGAGGAAGAGACGGAGAAACCTCAGCAAACGCTGCCTCCCAAGACTAGCAGATCTGGGGATGCTGCAAGCCAGTCCCCCATACCCAACACTTCTAAGCCTGAAAGTCCCAAAAAGATGCCTTCTGGCGAAAAGGTAGTGCCAGAAGTCTCCCGACCAACTGAAACGGTGGCTGTTTGTCAGCAGCCAGAGTCAGTCAAGCAGAGTGCTACCGCAAAATTAGTCGGTCAAGGTCAGAAATGTACTGAAAGAGATCAGCAGTCCACATCACAGATGTCCCAGCCGACTGCCGTCCCGCACAGCAGTGACAGTGCAAAACAATCAACTGCCAAGCCGTCGTCAGAGCAACCGAAACACAAAGCGGGAGGCAGCCTTATCAAGCCCGGCACGTCAAAGCACTCCCTCCCAGTTTTGACTGTTGGTTCTACAGATGTAGTCCGGCTCGCTGGTCAGAATCCACCTGAGCAGCCCCGCACCACCAAAGTTCAGAGCACAGACAAGATTCCGGCAGGCTCCAACGCTCCAAAAGAAAGCAGAGTTCCCGTCAGTGCATCGGGCGGGAAGGACCCGAGGAACCCCAAGGATGCTGCGGACAAAGTGGCTGAAGCCCGAGAGGCTGATCCGAAAGGAGAAACGAAAGACCGTAAAACAAAGGATGCAAAGATAGACGCTGTACAGGGGTGTGAGCCAAAGAAGGAAGAGGCTGCCATGGGTAGCCAGCTGGTCATGAGCGTCACGTCGAGGCAGAACTCTGGTCCTGGGGCGGCGTCAAAGACTAAGTGCGATATAGCTAAGGCTGTAGAACCTGAACAAGTGTCACAAGAGTCACAGAAGCACAGAGCAGTGGAGAAGGTTCAGCTGAAGCAGTTGGCCAGTAAAACCGAGAGCCCTGGTATGAAGAAGCACAGTGACGTCAGAGCAGCACCAGTGTCCAGCTCCGTACACACAGGGAAACCCTCACAATCCGCCATAGCTATGGGAAAACAAGCCCCCCCCCCCAACCTCCAACCGACCCCCAAAAGTAAGGCGAGAGTTGAAACCGTGCCCGTCTCACGCTCAGCTAGCAAAGCGGAGGAGAATTTAGGGGTGAAGTGTGAGGGGAAAATTTCAGAGCCACCGGCTAAGGAAAGCCCGAGTTTGAAACCAAAAGAACAAGGTCCCGTCAGTGTGAGACCGCAGACGCCGAAAGACCTGGCAAAGCACAGCAGTGTTCCTGCGATCTCCCCTTCTAGCAGTGCCCCTCCCGTACTGCCTGCGCCGGCAGAGACGAGGAAGGAGGCAGCAAGTCACAAAGAACCGCTTTTGGGCAAGGTCGGTGCTGGCAACCAAGATGAGAGGACTGTGCCTGCTTGTAGAGAGGAGCAGGTGAAGCTGCGTCCCCCGGCGGCAAGGCCAGAGCTGCAGAGTCAGCCCGCCAGTGCCGGCGGGCGCGGTGCTGCGGTGAAAACTGGAGGGAAATGCTCCGTTTCTGAAACACGGCCTGGAAGTCCAGAGAAACCGGTTCCGTCGAGACAGGACCCGTGTGAAAGTAAGAGACGCGAGGGTGTTCCAGAGCAGACAGCCGTGAGAAGCGGTCGGAAAGACGCATCAAAGACGGTGGCTCCGGCGGCAGATGGTGCTGCTTCGGAAAAGGATTCTTCTGTCCGATGCAGGCCGACCAAGGAACCAGCACGTGGGTCTTCCCACAAAAAGTCGTAGGAGATGCCGGAGGCCTTGTGAGGCAGGCGGCAAGGCTAGCAGTTTCCGTTCGGTACACAGTATCATTTTTAGTTTGAAAACTGTTTCATTCCACATGCCTTCTACTTTTGAGAACCGGTGAAGCTGTTACCGCAGTGTTTCAACAGCATGGGATGGAGGCGTGTCCATGTGCGTCTGTGTGCATTGGGCTGGTTTATCATGCTGGTGTGGTCTGCGTCTGTCCATGTGTGTGTAAGGGATTTGCACTGAAAATGATCCACAAAGAATATGAAATGTAAGATTGAATGTAAGTATCCTAATTTGCTGCTGATTTCAATAACTCACCAAAATATTTTATTTTTAAATGTTTCTTGCTCTGTGGTCGTATAAGAAGTACTCTTCAGCTGCAACAAAAAAAAAAAAAGAGAAAAAAAAAACTGAAATTGGTATTTTTGGGAGAGGGTACGTAGTTTATTTTCGTTAACGGTAGAGGTTTGTGCAATCCGTATGCCAGGGGTGTTTCGGCTTTTCACTGTTTGAACACTTTCTGCCAAGTCGGGCAGTTCTGATTGGCTGTCTTCAGTGCCCATTGTAGTGATCAAGACCCCCGAACCTAAGAACTGTGTGTATCCACAGGCTAGGGAAGGTTCGATCTGGTTAGTTTCAACACGGCAATACTTCTCTTCATTGACGGCTCTTTTGCCTGCAAACTACTATCCCCCCCAACCACTGTACCATCGGCAGAGGGGGAGGAATAGCTGATTATGTGCCAAGGAATCCTTATATAGCAGAAGAGCAGTAAGAGAATGTCACCAAAAGGGGTTGGTTAGAGTTCTTGGTTGCTTCATTTTCAGAGGGAGAGCATAACTTTCCTTTTCCTCGTTTTGTTTTGGGACGTGGTGCACAGAAGGCATGCACTAAGTACTGTGCTTCTAACCTAGAACTATTAA